>RCUC01105795.1:0-18519 GCA_003697995.1 Taxidea taxus jeffersonii
CTCCTGTTGGCAGTTGGCTGTGACTGTCCCCAGTATGGGGTGAAGTGCAGAGAAGTCTCCAGCTAGTAACATGTGGTATGAGACTCATTCTATATACACCTCAGGCTTCAGATATCTGGGACTGGGGCAAATTACCAGAAAGAAAGAGGGAAGGAGTAGGAAGAGAGAGGGAAATCAGACAGTGAGTGCCTACATTCCGTTGCAGCTGCCCTGTGTGGGAGTCCCTGGGCTATCCTCAGAGTGGGAAGATAGATCTAGGAGCTGTTCTCTGATCTGAGGGACAAGTGGAGAACAATATGGTGACCACATAGAGGGAATGAATCCTCAGGGGCACTGTTCTTGACATCCACCAAAGAGAAGGATGGACCATGTGCTGGCCATTCAGAGAATTCCTTTGCCCTGGACACGGTACAGGAAAGGTGCCTTTTTAAAAAATGCCTGATTTCTTGAGACTGGGGAGAAATTGGGGATCCTGAAAACAAGACTATGCCATAACAGAGTTCATTGTCAGCATCGAGGAAACACACCTAAGCAGCTCAGTTGTTTCCCTTGGTCAAAGGGTCTTCATCTCTCATTCTAGGGTTAGCCATTCAAGGTTGAAAAGGAAGGGCCACACAATGAGTGCGTTATCAGGATCCCGGTGTTCTAAGCTACTAACAGCTCTGTGCAGTGAGAAAGGACAGAGCCACTCCCGGCCTCAATGCTTCATCTGTAAACACAGGACTGGATAAGGGCCTTGCTAAAGTTCATGTCACCTTGAAGATCAATGCCTCTTGGACTTGTCTCTATACAACTCTAGATCTAATAATTTCTGGGGTAAGGGTGAACCTGTAAGGTTTGTTGAGGTTTTTGAAATGATCCCTACTCCTAGAGTAAACTTCCTGAACACTTGGTTTCATGCTACTTAACATTCTATCCATAATTAATATTCTTTCCTCTGGTGAAATTCGTTTGATAATAAGAAATCAAGGAACTATTAAAAAGCAGAAATACAAATTTCTATCTACCCATTCCAACTTATTTCTTTAAATGTTTATTTATTTATTTATTTATTTGAAAGTGAGAGAGAGAGAGAGAGAGAGAGAGAGAGGGAGAAAGAGAGAAAATGAGGTGGGGGGAGGGGCAGAGGGAGAAGCAGGCTTCCTGCTGAGCAGGGAGCCTGATGTGGGACTTGATCCTGAGACTCCAGGACCATGATCTGAGCCAAAGGCAGACGCTTAACTGATTGAGTCATCCGGATGCCTCTACCCATTCCAACTTATAACTGAAAGAAAAATGAAGATAAAGATTAGGCTATCTTTTTCCAAAACTAAATTACTTTATCTGCCTAGATGGGAATAGTACATTCAGTTGGAATGATTTCTTTTTAAACCATTTTTCCCCATTTTTGTGGATGAGAGAATTTAAATGTTTAAGATGTTCTTTAAAATCTGTTACACGTATCTGATGACAAAGAAGACCTTCTAAGATGCTTAATGATTCAAATCAAAGGAAATGATTTGCTATCCAATGGTCACACTTGCTGCATTGAACGCAGCCATGCCCTGATGACCTGCTAGGTTTCTGCTTGATCCAGCTTGCAAAATACGAGTCCAGCCCTTGCTTCTAAGGTGACCGCACCCCACTCACACTTGAGGAGCTTCCCCAGTGAGCTTGTCCATCAGCCAGGCTCAGACCTGCAGCTCGCCCCACAGGCTGAGGTCTCTGGTCTCTGCTGACCTGGTAGAGCAGGCCCTTGCATTTAGACACAGGAGCCATATCTGTACTGGATGAAAGAGAGAAGAGTCTAGCTTGAGAGACTCGATCCTTCCCACCCTGTCTGAGAAAAGCTTCAGGATTCGTGAGAGCAGAGGTGGCTGAGGGGTGGTTTCACTTACACCATCCCTGTTCTCTTGCACAATAGAATTACTCCAGTGTAATCTGTGACAAATCACTTGCACATGAGCAGGCTGTTGGCTGAACCATGGACACCAAAGCCCAGCTCTCGAAGTGGCAAACACATTTGCATTTAGCCTGTGGCTCTTGCCTTGGAACACCAGTGTGTAGGCCATTGCCACGCACCTTTTGGGTCCCTGGACAGAGTGGCCAGTTAGAGAATGATGAAGATGTGACCTTAAGTTACACCTGTGCAAGGTAAGGGATGGGGCGGGAGTGGATCCCAGACCCAACTTTGCATCAAAATCAGCTGCGGCTTTGCAAAAGTATAGGTCTCCAGGGTCCCCCAAGACACCTCAAATCCAGATGGATCTGGGTGGGCTCCGGGAACAGCACTTTTGAAAACTCTCCTTTCGAGATCCTATGCCACCTGCCTGCCCCTAATTTTGGGTTTGTTGTTTGGGAATCACTGAACCAGATAACTGTTGTTAGCATAGTAACTTCCCAGGAAATAAATTGGATCTCTCTAGAACTGTGGCAAAGCCCAAGAAATATTTCTAAGGAGATGCTTTCTGTGGAAGTTATTTATTTTAACTTGGCTAAAGTTGTTGCTGTTGCTTTTAATCACACATGATTTAATTCCCATTTGTAATCAGACTAGTAAAAATTAAAAGTTAAACCTCTTTCTATTTTTAGATTATTATGTATGCTGGTTGGTGGGGAAAATTCATATAAAGTTCATATATATAAAACCTATATATATCTCAATGAATAGCAACGAGAACAATTAAAATGTCTATGACATTTTGGCTTGGGGCTGTCCACTCAATATGGTGTATCTCCAAAATAGCTGTGGTTAACCCACTGAACTGAAATAGGTTTTCATGAAAAAACAGCAGAAATATGTGTCTGCTCACAGAGTTTATATTGTTTCTTTTTGAAACAATGGAAAAGAAAGCTGGAAAGAATAGCTCTGCATCTTGCTCCTTTGGATAACAGAGTGTTGTCGACGGCATTCCGATCTTTTTTGTTAAACCAATGAGAAGAATAGAATAAGGGAGGTGTAGGGGCGCGTTTCCCTGATTTAATTTGCTGGCAGAGATTTTGTTCAAACCTTGTGCTGAACCAAGCTCTTTCCCAAGACTCTTCAGAGTTCAATAAAAGTATTTGTTTGGATATAAACTTCAAATTCAAGAAAAGCATTTTTTGCTTGCTTGCTTTAAGATATTTTACATACCACCCGGACTTACTTCCCTGACTCAGGAAGAATCAGAAGTAGCCATACCACATCATGAGGCATGAATACAATCTCTATAGTTGTTGGGAACCTCATGAAGATTTGTAGAACACAGCCAGTGAACTGAGTGAAGAGAGGAGGAGAACCAACCATCTTGCACAGACTCAACCCCAGCTTAGTGGTTCATTCACCTTTTCAGACAACTTCCCCCGAGTACCTTCTATGTGCCAGACACCAAGACGGGATTTCTAGAGACCAACGAATAGTTCTCACAGGTAGGAAACCCTGAGGAGGAATGACAGAGGTCAAATAATTTTAATATTATTGGATGGCTTGAATACAGCACTATCAAAATACACAGAAGGACAATTCATAAGCCAGACCTTGCAGGATGCATAGGAATTTGCTGGATAAGGAATGGAAGGACATCTTTCCCACCTCCCAAATCTTAAAAGCACAGAGGAAATGTCATGCATGGGCAGTGGCCCATGGTTCGGTGTGGCTAGAACAGGACTGAGAGATGTCATTTGCTTGAGTCTTTAAGTTTTAGCAGAGGCTGGGTCATTGAGCATAGTGACTCATGCTCAGAATTTAGATTTTATTTTTCAGGGGATGGTGTATCCTTTGGAGAATAAGATTTCTGATGGCAGGATGAAGGAAAAAGATTCCTGATGGCAGGATGAAGGAAAAAGATAAGACTTGAGGCAGGGAGAGTAGGTCGAAAGCCATGACAAAGTCAAGGTGAGTGGTGATGGGCACCCGAACCAAATCAGTAGTAACAGAGAGGAAGGAGAAAATTCAGATGTGAGAGCTCTTTGGGGAATGCACTTGATAGAATTTGACTGGATGAGGAGGACCAAATGGACTTTGTCTAGGAGGTAAGACGGAAAATAACTGGTTATTTGTTCTTCAACATCTTGTCTTCTCCCTCCTGGCCACCCTGTTGCCCTTGTTTTCTTAGATCCCTTTCCTGTTTTCTTGTTCCTACTTTTTAGATACTCATCCATTAAGAAATGAAATATCACTACCATCATCACATGGGCCACCATCATCAAAACTATCCCATACAGTATAAGAGCTCAGACCACAGACAGAAAAGCTTGTGGGGTGGTGGGTCCCTGAGGCTCATCATTTCTCAGCCATAAAAATAAAAGCCAAAACATTTGCATGCTGCCTCACAGCCCTGTTCTTTTCACAACTGTGCCTCACTCCAGTCTTATAATCACCCTTGTAGGAAATACAAATCTTACTGTTTCCATTTAAGGGAGAAAGAAACTGAGGCTGAAGTCATAGCCCACTCTTGGGATAGAAGTATGGAGCTGCCTGGAAGCTGGTACCAACAATTCCAGACTGGTGTCCCACTGCCCCTGTGATGTTAGGCCTGGGACACAAACTCTCAAAGTCTCAATTCCTTCTCTGAAAATGGGACCACAAAAGGACCTGCTCCCAGGGATCGCTGCCCAGGCTAAAGGAAGTGAGGCACAGAAAGCGCTTGGCCGCCCCTGCTGAAGTCTTAATACATGCTAGCTGTGGCTTTGACAGATCTTCTAGCTCCAGAGTCCCTCTACCATGGTTTCCCCCACTCCTGGGAGAGGAGACACTCTTTCAGAAAGCTGTCATTGGCCACTGGATGGATTTCTGTTTGCCAGCTAAAGAAACACATCAGAAAGACACGGGACTATTTCCCCGGATCTGGCATGTCACTCAATAGCCCCAACTCTTGTCTATAAGTGTCTTCAAGTACAAAACAGATAGCATCGATGGAGAGATGTTAATTTTTCAAGACCCATTCTCAGGCCTCAAGAGAGCTTCCTATACTTGCAGGAAGAGTAAGTTTGATAGAGTTGAAGTCAACATGTCCATGTGTCCTATAAGAGGATCAACTTGCGTGGGGTTTTTGGCTTGCCCTGCGTGGCAGCTTCAGAGGAAGCTACTATCAGGGTCATCAGGGTGTTCCTGAGATCCCCACCAAGCTGTGTGTCTGCACTGGTGATGAGGGCCAGGCGCAAGCTGTGTGTCCTCCTTGTAGCCACTTAATGGCCTGCAGTCCTTCTTGAGAAAAACTTTTTCCAGTTCCCCCCAGTGTCAGGATCTATTTCCACCTTATCTGACTTTTCTACCCAGTTCCCCCCAGTGCTAACGATCCATAATGAACAAAATGAAGATGGCGAGAGTGAGAACATTGGTGTATTATTTAGGGACACGATGGGGGAAGGCTATCTAAGGAAAACAATTCAGGGAGAAAGGAAGAGGACTTCCATTCTGCTGGGTGGAATAAATGTTTGACTGAGCAGCATTCTGTCCAGCTGGGGAAAGGCCAAGACTAATTTAACCTTTGGTCAGTCAAATGGTTGGGAGTTAGCTAGTTTCCTTTTCCTCTTACATCACTCCTAGAGATTCAGACAAAAATAACATGGTCCCGATTACATGACATTATGGGCTCTGCAAGTCCACCAGGGAGGATAGTGTTGAAACCCCTCAGAGACAAATTAATCCTAGCAAAGCAACAGCTGTAAGACTGAAACAAACAGAAGAAACAACAGCATATTGGTTCCAGGCTTGGTTCAGAGTTTATCTTAGTCCAAGCAATTAAAAGCAAAGGGGTTAAAAGCACTAATTTGGGAGTATTTCTGTTGCTTGAAGAAGGTTCTTTATGAAATTCTCATCAATCCTAGGTGTGTTAGTCTGCCATTTGGCACACTTTGGGATTTAATTCCTAAATTTGATCCTTTTTTTCATCCTTATTGTTTAAAATGGAAATAAATGCCCTGAGAAAGAGATGAGCTTGGCTAAAGCAGAGCTTCCACATCCGGCCATGGATGGCCATGGGGCAGGAGGCACTGCTGCCCTGTGCCCAAGGCTGGCATTCGGGGGCTGGGCACCTGGCCCTCCTCCCTGGGCTGATTGCATCCCAATGGACACTTGAGCATTTCCTGAAAGTACAGCCTGCAGCCCCTGGAGGACAATCTGCAGAACTTGTATGCACCATTGACACTCAAAAATCAAAATATTTCCTCTCCCCAGGACACAGCTGCCCTCCCCACACCCGCTTGCTTTGTAATTGGGCATTACTTGGAGACCCAATATGAACCCTAGGATAGAAATCTCACAGCTGGAGCTGAACTCAACTGAAAGGAACACACTTTTAGGACAAGAAGAAATCGATTTTCATGAGTAAGGGCATGGTCTATATGGAGACTGCCTGGATCCCAATGTGGCTCAGCCCATTGCTGTTTGCATGACCTTGGGCTGGGTCCCCTCTGTGCCTCAGTGCCCACCTTTGGGCAATGAAGGTAAGAATGACATCTACATCCCAGGTGGCTTGGGAGAATGGATGACAATGTTTGCAAAGTGCTCAGCACAGCCCTGACAACTGAGGACAAAATAATGGAACTGCTGTCACGGGCAGAACCTCACAGTCTTGGAGGTCTTGGCAGACTCCTGGAAAACAAGAAATTGTGGCAGCTGGTCCCCCTGAAATGATCTTCAGGATTGGCCTAATTTCTAACCCTCTAATCATAAAGGCAGAGACGGTCAGGACAGCAGCCACATAATCAGTGAAGAGTCCCACTGCAAAGTCTGGCAAGCAAGCTGAAGAGCTCTGAGTCTTTCTCCCAGGGACAGTCTCTGCTGGCGTAGGGAGGGGGAGCAATTAGAGGGAAGTGGGAGTGAATGTATCAAAAAAATAGAAGACAGTTGTCCCAGCACAATAGGGCATGCTGATGTTTGGGACCTGTTTCCATGCTTACTGGCTCACACATCCATCCATCCATCCATCCATCCATCCATCCATCCACCCAAACCCCCACTTAATCTATGCCTTGTAGGTCCTGCTCTAAATTCTGTTCTTACAGCATAGACATTTAATAAAACTTATAGCCTAAAGGCAGAACCATGCTTAAAACAGAATCAAGTAATATTTAATTTAAAATTGTGTCATTTTAATGGTTTATAACTAAAGTAGGACACTATGATAGGAAACAAGGGGGCCCAACTTTACAGTGGGGTTCAGAGGGTACCTTATTGACAAGCTGACAGAAATGACCCCAGGCAACTAGAGATGTGAACTCCTGCCTCCTCATGTCTTGGGACAACAGACTCATCCCACTAGCTCTGGCCCTCCTTGACTTTGGTCTTGTAAACGGCTACCTCTTCTGGTTATGCAACACCTTCAGATACATAGTTTCACCGTGGGAATAAACATTAAATTAGTACAAGGACTTCATTCTCTCTGTGCAGAACTCCAGCCCACCTGGGGCGGGGGATGCTTGTCCACAGTCATGCAGGAGGCTGGGTCAGAGCTCCTCTCCTCCCTGTGTAACTCAGTGCTAACACTCTGACCCCTCTGACATCCCACTTCTTCCCCAGGAAAGATTGATGAGACACACATGTCTCTTGAAGAAATGTCTCCTAGAGAAAGGCCTTTCGGGGCAGTCCGACTGTTGGGTTTCCCTGATCTATTCTCAGGTTCTTCTAGAACCCACCATTAAAGAATATCCAAAGATGAATTGAAATCAAATGAAACAGAAGGAAATCCAATGAGCCATTGCAGGGCATGTTAGAGCTAACACCTTCAGAACAAGAATCACGGCTTTTTTTTTTTTTTTAAAGATTTCATTTTTATTTATTTGACAGACAGAGATCACAAGTAGGCAGAGAGTCAGGCAGAGAGAGAGGAAGGGAAGCAGTTTCCCTGCTAAGCAGAGAGCCCGATGTGGGGCTCGATCCCAGGACCCTGGGATCATGACCCGAGCCGAAGGCAGAGGCTTTAACCCACTGAGCCACCCAGGCGCCCCGAATCACGGCTTTTTGGTTCACTGTGTTTATATTCGGACTGGCCTGGCTTCCAGGTTGTTCTACCCCACAGAGACCATGTTTCTGAATATTTCAGACTTGTCCCTGAACATTTTGCTAGCACAGCATATAACTAGTGGGACTCCAACCCAGATCTTTGTCTCCCAGCCCAGTGCTTTTCAACTCCAGTTGAGGTTAGTAACAAATTCTGTTTGAGATGCATGGAGGCTACAGAAATGGTGACTGTTTCAAATGGTGATTTCCCATGGGCAGATAGAATGAGACAGATAGTCACTCAGCAAACATTTGCTGAATGCCCGCAAGTCAGGCCTTGCAGATTTCCTGGTGAATAAGACCAATTCAAGTCCCGCCCTCATGGAGAGAATAATTTCCAGAAAATTCATTGCAATAAACACAGAGCTACCCAGATAATGATTAATTACAACAGTAGTAAGTGCCAGGTAGGTTTGTACCCAAAGAACTTACGATCTGCCCTCCCACACCAGGTCCTTTCGTGGTCCTATCCATCTCAGCACACCACCCCCACTCCCCACAGCGTGGAAGCCAAGAACCCGGGAGTCAGCCTCATACCCCAAACTCCCCATTACCAATCCCCTACCAGAGCCCCTTGATTTTGTTCCCTAAGTATCTGTGCCCCCACAGCCCTTGTCTCTAGTAGAATCATCATCTCTGCCAGCACCACTCTGGCCCCCCTCCAGCTCCACCTTCCCGCCACGGGGCCCCTGCAATCCATTCTACAAGCAGCCACAGTGCCAGCCTCAAAGGAAAACCTGACTATGCCACCCTCTACCCTCCACCCTCCACTATGCCACCTCTACTCCTCTACCCTTCTATTCCCCCTGCAGCCCACATGTACAACCTCAATGGCTCTTTGCTCTGAGAATCCAAATAAGCTCCACAGCATCTTCCATACCATCCCGGTTTTTGCCCTTCCCTCAGACTCATACTGGACATGGCTGCCCTCTCTGCCCCAGTCAATCCAGCCCTCTTTCAGGCTCTGAAATGGCCTCTGCCTCCTGACAAATGACTTTGCACGGGCTTCTCCTCTACCTGGAACTCTCATGTCTCTCCTGTTGTCTACTGCAGCTTCTCTGACCTCCCTAACTAGGTCCAGTTCCCAAGTAAAGCATTCCTGGAGCTCATCACAGTTGCACTCCCACATCCACCAACTTGACCGGCCACTCCCACAAGATGGTGAGCTCCACAAGGGACATGCTTGTCTTGGCTCATTGGATTTCCGATATCTGACCCACGGCCTGGTATGGAGTAAGGAATGAATGAAGAAGGAATGAATGAGTGAATGAACTCCCTGGGGAACTTTGGGCTGAGAAGTAGAAGACAAACAGAAGCTAGTTGGAAGGAAGGAAGGAAGGTTCCAGTCTGAAGGAAAAGCATGCCTGTGGAGAAGAACTGAAATAGACCCTCCCTTACTTTCCAGAGGGAAAGTGGGGACGTTCCAGAGAACTGATATGAAGATAGTGTCCTCCTTCCTGAATGAGGGCCCAGAAGGGCAGCCTCAGCTAATGCGGGGGTGGGAGCCGAGGCAAGGAACTCTTTGTAATGAACACAGTTCAGGAAGGAAGCAAATATGCATACAGCCTAAAAAGACCAGCACTATTTCACAAAATCAAAGTCATGTAAATAGAAAAAAAAATAGGTTTTTGTCATAGAACACACGGTGGCATCCTCAGGAGAAAAACAACGTACTTTGCACAGTGGTGCATGCTCATAGGTGACAGAGAGAAAGCAGGGGTGAGCATCCCCCAGGGATAAAGACCAAGCTACAAATGAAGTGGTCACTTAGCACTCTGTTCCTCTAAGCGGGGAGAAGCCTGGGAAGAGGACAGGCCTGTTAGCCTCTGCCAGGGCCAAGCCAGGGCCATGGTGGACAGGAGAGGGCCCTGATGTCCTGTGGAGAGTGTGAGAACCCTGAAGAACGCCACCTTGGCCTTTGTCTTAGTCAGCTTGGGCTGTCGCGATCAAATGCCGTGGACTGGGTGTTGTCTGTGGCAGACATATATTTCTCATAGTTCTGGGGGTTAGAAGTCCCAAGTCAAGGTGCTGGCAGATTTGGCATCTGGTGAGGGCCCTCTTCCTGGGTTGTAAATGGCCACCCTCTCATCACATGGCCTGCCCTCAGTGTATGGACATGGAGAGGGAGCTCCGGTGTCTCTTCCTCGTCTTGTAAGGGCGCTAGTCTCGTTATGGGGACCCCCACCCTCATGACCGTGTCTCGATCTAATCACCCCCGAGAGCCCCACCTCCCATCACCATTGCATTAAGAGGCCAGGGCTTCAGCATAGGAATTTGAAGGGACACCGATATTCAGTCCATAACAGCTTTGGATGTGGGGCGATCAAGGGGGCACAAAGTAGGTACAAAGGTGTTCACTCTGTTGGACTTGATTCAAGGATAGCCAGAAGCCATGGGCAGGCTCTCAATGGCGGGCAGTGGATTCAGGGGAGCCGGAGTGACTGCAGAGAGGGCAGTGGGAAGCTAATACCAGAACGTAGCCCGGGAGAAAGGGGGTAGTGGCCTGGGCCAGGCGGTTACAGAGGAGGTGGAAGGAGGGAGTGCTCCCAGCGCGTGGTGACAGACAACAATGGCAGCAGGAGGAGGCGGCCGGGGAGACTGTGCTGGGGTCTCTGGGTGGTGGTGGTATGGTTGCTTGGGCTAGGACCCTGGAGGGGAATCCCACACTCTTTGGAGGAAACCATTCCCTGTGGCTCTTTCCTCCAGAGAATTCCACAACCAGCTTCCCGGGGGCAGCGGATCCTGTGGATGCCGTGACTTCCCTCCTCTGCTCAGCTCTGTGTGGAAGTGGGTGCCTGTGGGGGTTTTAGTTTGCTTTTTTGCCTTTGAAATGACTGGTTCTCATTTCCTCCTCCACATGCTCTCTGAAGTGGTGTGTTTGGGAATGTTACATAACAGCCCTTCCCCATCTCTCTCCTGTTTATCTTTGCCTGTGGACCTCCCTCCCTGACAGGACGGGTGACCACATCGGTTTCAACAGAATGAATTTGTCAAGTACCTGCCTAGGAGGCCAGAGCTCGGCTCGGTTCTCTCTAATGGCCGGAAAGCCAACAAAAGCCTTTGGGATAAAAATGTGCTCCTTTGCTAAAAGGTTTAAACCTCGGTACCCTCCTTCCCTGTGGCCTCAGGTACATTTTGGGGATGGTCAGCATAATAGAGATGATGATAAAGAATCATAAAGGAAGGATAATTAAGGACACTACGGGAAAGCTGGCTAATGAATGCCTAGTACAAGCTCACTTTGTTGCCCTTTTTGGACATAGAGCCAAAGTGCTTTATCTCTTGGCTGTTTCAGTTTTTCCACATGCGGGTCCTGCTTTCTCTCTGGCCTCCCATTCTGCTTTAGCAGCCTAATCTGCCCCCGTTTTCTTCATCTTTCTTCTGGCAGCTTCTCTTTCGTGCCCTTGGTTTTCTGGCTTCTGGTCTCCCTGGCTCCCTTGCTGACTTTTGGCTCCTCACAGGATTGTCCCCCCTCCCCCACCCCGCCCCCTTCTCTCTCTTTCTTTCTCTCCTTGTCACCATTTGTTCTCTATCACCCTCCTTTCTGGCTGGCTGATGTTGGAAACATTTCAGGAATTTTTAATTGAAAATACCATGAGAACTGTTATCACCTCCGTTTCACCAGGGAGAAAACCCGCGGCTCGGGGACGATGATGGGTGCCTCCTGGGGCGGGTGGAGTTTAATATCTCACCTAGGTTAACCAGGGCAGCTGGGCTCTGCTAACCTAGGCCCCGGGGTGGAATGTGAGAAATGAAATATGGTCTGACAGGAAAGAGGGTGTGTTGAATAACCAAAAATTCCTATAAAGTCTGAGGAGGTGGGAGAGGAGTACAGGATGAGGAATTAGTGGAAAGAAACAAAACGACCAGGAATTTTACCAGTCCATCCCCCCACTCCGGTCCCCCAATGACTGTCCACACAGAAATGCCTGTGCGGGAAAGCAGGTACCACCTGGAAGCTGGATAAGGAGCCAGAGCCACCTTCCTCCTGCCTGGAGTGCTGGGTGCCCTCCCTCTGTTCTCGCAGCTGTCCCCGGCCCTGACTCTGTGGCCTGGGTCAGATGAGCTCAGCCTCCTTTGATCTCCTCCCCTGTGAGGTCACCAGCTCCCCCTCCCCAGGCCTTCTCCCAGGTCCCAGGTCAGCCTTCACATCTGCAGGGCCTCGGAAACTGGAGGCTGAGGAAGACAGCGACAGCAGGCCGTGGTGGGGGGCGGGCAGGCCCCATTTGTGTAACACCGTGTCAGAACCGGATGGTCCTACTTTCCAGCAGTTGCTTTGGAGTAGAGAAGGCAGGCAGGGATGCCAGGACAGTAGGGCAACAAGATGGGGCTCTGGTTCCTTACTCGTTTCCTGTATCCTCAGTTGGAGTTGGGGGTAATGGGGGCCCTGAATCACAGACTGTGGGAGCTGGAAGGGACCAGAACAGGTGTCTCCTCCACTGTCCCTAGCCTGGGCCCTGGAGCCAGCGGGCAAGCCCTCTCACCCACCTTTGTATGTTTCCTATCACGAGGTCCTATACAGGATTTTGAGGAAAAGATTCCGCTGCTAAAAACATTTAAAAGGAACATTTTGAGATCTACTGATGTAGTCTAAGCCCAGAGAAGTGATATGATGAACCAAAATACTATAGCTGTAACTGCATGGCCAGCCCAGCCTTGGGTCTCCCACCCTCAGCTGATGTCCCCAGGGACTGAACAACCCCAGAGGAACACAGGCAAGACAGCATGAGGGAGACTGATGGAAGCTGATTTGCCCATCCTTATCCTCCCAGACTCTCATGACTGCAGGTATTTGACATGGGAACTGAGGCCCAGAAGACCCCTTTGGTTCCCCAGGGGCATGAAGGTATGACTTTTCAGGTCTAGAGCAGAGCAGTTTCTATGACTCTGGGGATAAAGCATCGTTAGTATTTCCCACCTGAGTTGTTGAGACTGACACAGGATTTCTGCCACCTCACAGATTATCTGTGGCTACAGGCTGAGCTCCCTTATCCCCAGAGCTAGGTATCCTGGAAATCATTGACAGAAAGAGAGACAGAGAGAGAGAGGAAAGCAGAGAGGGAGGGAGGGAGGAAGGGAAGGAGGAAAGAAAGATTTAGAAAAAATAAAGAGAGAGGCAAAAAGAAAGGAACAGAAAAGAAAAGAAGAAGGGAAAGAGAAAAAGAAAAAAACGTATTTGCCAAGTAGGACATACAGCCCTCTTATCCCTGATGAATAGTCTGGAAAATGGAGAAGTAAAGAAGATAAATGCTTTTGGCCAGCTCCCACCATGCGCCAAAACTAAATATTGAGCTTTTATGGGGGCATTTTCACTTGCCACTATTCTAAAAGGAGACAAAAGCAGAGAAAATGAAAATCCAGGAAGGAGACATGTGGCTGAGAGCGCGCCTCGGCAGGGCACGTCAGGAGAAGCAAAACATCTGGGCAGGGAGATGGCAGGACCCCGGGTGTTGGTGGAGATGCCGCCGGCCTGTGACCGGAAAGGAGGAAGGATCCTCCCAGGGCTGGGGCCGAAGCAGGGCAGCCTTCACCTCCCTCCTCCCAGATGTCCCTCGCTCAGCCCAAGCATGAGCAACTCGGCTAGCACACGGTGTTTGCTTTTTCCTGAAATAAAATATCATCACCTGATCTTAGCTAAGTAACTGTGAACTTGTAAAAGTCTGTTTGTTGCTCCCCGGAGACCCATTCAGATGGTTTTTCAGATGAATTTGTTCATTCAAACACTTTGCAATGCTTCTCTAATTATTTCTCACAGTCCTGCCATGAGAGATCATTACTCCGTCTCCTTTGCTCCACCCGGCGGCAGGTGAGTAAACTGAGGCTCACGGAAGGGCTGGCAGGAGAGGTGGAAACCCTCCTGACTCGAGGACACTCGTGGGCATGTTCCGAACCTAGAACAGTCGCAGAATTCCCAGATGGCCTGCTTCCAGCTCCCCCTGGACCATCCGACCTGGCAGCTGTTTGGTTTGGCCAGGGCGCAGTGTCCTGTTGATGGCCGTAAAGTGATTTTACAGTGTCCAGAGTGTCAGTGAAGCGCATACATCTCCGTCTTAGAAAACTAGCAATTCGGGAGATGGAAACTAATGAGAGCAGGGTTCTAAGGAGTCTTTAAAGAGATTGGGAACGTAACCAGAAAAGCATTTGGGGAAATATGTTTGGGATTTAGTTCTCACTCTTCTAACTCATGAAATATATTGCTCAGGGTCCCTTCCTGTCTCGCTTGGACTTTGGTCCTGCACAAGTATATGGGGATATAGGCATTATTAACTAGTCAATTAGTATTAATTATAATAACATTTAAGTTATAGATTATAATGTATTATATAATATAACATCACGTATTATTATATAACATAAAAATGATAGTATATATGGTATATAGTATATTATACATAAGTATAATATTTGCTTGGATCTGAGGGGCGGGCTGCCCCAGGCCAAGGGATGAGGCCATTGGCTGTCAGAGAGGAAAGAGTCAGGAATTTCTGGAAGTAGGAAGTCAGGGCCAAGGCTGGGGGAAGGTGACCTGGGAGGCCAGTTCAAGGGACAGGAGAAGGGGCAGACTCCCAGTGTGGTGGAAGAGCCCAGCCTTGAAGACCTGGGAACTCCCAGGTTCATCCTGTTTCTGTCTCTTAACTTGCTGTGTGATCTGGGGCAAGTCACATCTGCTTGGCTTTGGCATCCCAGTTGGTGAAAGGTAAAACCCCATTCCTTGGCTTGGGACTCAGTTTCTTTCCTGCCTTCAAATTCTGAGATTCTGTCTGGACCCTGGCAAGAAAGAATACTAATGCCTAAGAATTACCAGAGAGTAAAAACATTGCACAGTTCTGTCCCAGGACCATATTTTGGGTAAAAAAGAAAACTAGCCTGAATGCAGGAAAAATGGGTCTGGCCCCACCTTGCCTCCTTATTCAGCATGAACTTGGGCAAATCATTTCATTTCTTTCCTCAACTGAAAATCAGAGCATTAATCTTCAAACATTTTGTAGCTATTTTAAACAATTTTCTTTTTTTCTTAAGCTTTGTTCCTTTCTTTTCTTTCTTTCTTTCTTTCTTTCTTTCTTTCTTTCTTTCTTTCTTTCAAGAAAGAGATAGTTGGAGGGGAGGCAATGGAGAGAGACAGAGAATCGCAAGCAGGCTCCATGGCCAGCACAGAGCCCAATGTGGTGCTGGAGCCCAATGCAGGACTCAGTCTCATGATGCTGAGATCATAACCTGAGCCCAAATCAAGAGTTGGACACTTAACCAGAGGAGCCGCCCAGGCACCCCTAAGCAATTTTATTTTTTAGCAAGTGAAATCTTTTACTAATGTCCTATGTCAGACAGAAAGGAAAAAACAAAAGCAAAAACAAACCTGTCCTAGTTGGAGCAGTAGGAGAGGCTCCTGTGTCTATCCCTATGACTTTGGAGAGTCATTTAATTTGGGGAGGGGCCTCTATTCCTTCATCTGTAACACGGGAATAAGAACCACTCTTACACTCTCATAATTAATTGGGGGAAATGAGACAAGACAGGTGGAAAGGTTTTGCAAACTCTAAACTGGGGTACATAGATACAAATTCATACTCAGGCCTGTTGTCAACCCTTTATCATCTCTACTGGTCAGAAGCCAAGTCTTCTCAGAAGCACTCCCAAAGCTCATGGCTACGGAAGGAAAAGATATCTGTTCCTCTCCACCCCAAAGCATGGTATGGGGCCGGTAGCCCCAGAAACCAGAGGCAGCGTCTGCCAGGTCTATAGATGAGGCCCCTGGCAGCTCTGGTTAGGGACACATGGGGATGGAAGTTGGGCCCCCCGCTGCCCCCACACTTACCTATGCACAGGTCAATGAACAGTGTGGAAAAGGAGATCCTACAGAAGGAAGAGGCTTCTCTGGGCTGGGACTTGTGAGCAAACCTTCCAAAAGAAGCTATGGTAGCAATATCTGGCTTTAAAATGTTTCCCTGTACCTCTGATGCACACATTTGTTTGGGATTTCTGTGTTGCTCGACCTCCATACCCCAGCTGGTTACCTTGGTGATCACAAGCAGATCTGCCCAAGAAACTACTTCCCCAAAGAAGAGCTGTGATTTCCCCACAGGTCAGCCACTTGCCTTCTTGCCCAGGCCCCCTCCCCTGCCCCTCTGCCCCCCTGCCCCCCTGCCCTGGCGCCCCCAGTGCTCCCCATGCCGTCCTTCATTCATCCTGTGCATTGGTTTTGACCGGCTCCAGCCTGTGGGACTCCCCAGGTTGGGCTCTAGCCGAAGGAGGTGGGTTCAGCTTAGCCTGCTCTTCTCTGCCCTCAGTCTTTTGCTCCTTTTGCTTCAAACGGGCTCCTGCTGGCTTTAATTAAATCTTGTGGAGCCTCCCCCAGGGCTGGTCCTCACAAAATGAGGTGACCCAGCTCACCAGGGCTGCTCCCCAGAGGCCCGTCCGCTCTGGGCTTATCACAACAATTTCTGCTTCACATTTTCCACAGAACATTATAACCTGCACAGGAAAACCTAGCCTGAAAGCGCAGGAGCCAGCCAGGGCACTGGATTCCAAACAGGAAGGCTTTGGATATTCTTGGTGCACAAAGGGCTTGGCCTTTGCAGAGATTGACAGGGAGAGACTTAACTTCAAACCAAGGAAAATGGCTGCTGAGCAGAGCCACAGGGGCCAAGTCTCACAGTCTACAGAGTTTTGCAACTGGGCCACTGCCTTTCATAGACTGAAGCCAGGATGTCCAGCTGTGGGAGTTTGTCCCATAGCCAGTGGAGTAGTTATTTCTAAAGTCTGGGATTCGAGACCCTCAAGAGCTTTCTCCTCTCCGCTGTTCCAGGGTTATGACTTGAAACTTCACACAGATCCTTAGGTCATGCAAAAGGAAGCTACCGGGGAGCTCAGCATCATGGTTGTATTAGTCAAATCAGGTTACATTACGCTGTAGTAACAAACACTCCCGCAGTCTGTGGCTTAACACGCTGAAGTTTGTGTTTCACATCGTTGTTTGGGAACCCAGGCTGACAGAGGTTCCGCTATCTTGGGGTGAGATCCTGTGGCACGTCTTGTGGATAGGAACACAAGCTTTGGAGTTAGGGAACTGGATTCAAACCCCAGTTGTATCACCACTGAGATTGTGGATCTCAGTCCACTTAACCTCTGAATCTTGTGGTTTTTTTCCATTAAAAAAATAAGATATAATACACATATACAGTAAAGTAACCCTTTTTAATGTACAGTTCTGTAACTTTTCATACATACAGTGGAAGAACTTACACCACAATTTAGATACAGAAATGTTTATCTCCCCCTCCCTCCAAAACTCCTGCTAGCCACTGATCTGTTTCCTATCGTTACAGTTTGCTTTTTTAAGAATGTCACTTAAATGGATTTGTATATACAAGATAGCATTTGAATCTGGCTTAGTTTAATGCAACTGAGATTCATTCATGCTCTTCCAGGTATTTACAGCTTATTCCTTTTTATTGCCGAGTAGCACTCATTTGCATAAGTATAACAAATGTACACACCACAATTTGTTTTCCCAAGTTTGTAGGACATTTGATTCCAGTTTTTGCCAATTATCTGCAAAGCTGCTATAAACAGTCACACACAGGTTATTGTGTGAACATGAGCTATTACTTCATTCAGCTAAATATCTACGTATATATGTAGAAGAGTGATTTCTAGGTAGCATATGTTTAAGAAATTGCCCAACTGTTTTTCAAAGTGACTGTACCATTTTGCATTTCTATGAGAAATGTATGAGAATTTCCATCTTAATACTTAGAGGTTTTTATTCTTGCTGTTGTTTATTAGCCTCTTTAATAGGTGGGTAATGTTAAACATTGTGGTTTTAATGAACATTTCCAAACGATTTACAGTGTTGAGCATCTTTTCGTGTTTATTGTCACCTGTTTTTCTTTGTTGGTGAAGCATCTGTTTAAATTTTCCCCCAACTTTAAAATTTTGTTTCTTATTAATGTTTGAAAGTTCTTTATATATCTAGATATTTTCTCCCCATTTTGACTGGTATTTTCATTCTCCTGACACTATTAAAAGCAAAGGTTCTTAATTTTGATGAAGCCTAACTGACCAATATTTTCTTAGGTAAATCATGCTTTTTAATGTTGTTTCAAGGAAATGAAAATGAGCAAAGATTTTCTTCTAAGTTTTCTTCTAAAATCTTTATAGTTTTAGATGTTGTATTCATATCTTACCAATTTTGACTTGGGTTTTGTATATGCTACAGATATGTATATAACTGTTTTTTCCCATATGACTCTCTGTTTGGTCCAGGACCATTTATTGAAAACAATGAATTGTGCGCCTGGGTGGCTCAGTGGATTAAAGCCTCTGCCTTCGGCTCAGGTCATGATCCCAGGGTCCTGGGATTGAGCCCCACATCGGGCTCTATGCTCTGCTGATAGCCTGCTTCCTCTTCTCTCTCTCTCTCTGCCTGCCTCTCTGCCTACTTGTGATCTCTGTCTGTCAAATAAATAAAACAAAATAAAATAAAATCTAAAAAAAGAAAACAATGAATTGCCTTTGTACCTTCGATAAAAATCAATTGAGGTAAATGTGTGGGTCTATTG
>RCUC01105798.1:0-19337 GCA_003697995.1 Taxidea taxus jeffersonii
CCGCCAGATATCAGCAGCTCTCTGTTCCCCTGCTGTGACAGACAAAACTGCCTCCCAACATTGCCAAGTGTCCTCAGAGGCTAGCAGGGCCAGCGGAGAACCGCCGCTCTAGATCAGAGATACCAAGAATGCTCAAGAAGAAAGGAGTCACTGGATGTGACCCCCCCCCAAAGATTTTGGGGCTTCTGACCACAGTCCCAACTATTTATCAAGAGTGTGGGCTTAGGGGGCGCCTGGGTGGCTCAGTGGGTTAAGCCTCTGCTTTTGGCTCAGGTCATGATCCCAGGGTCAAGGGATCGAGCCCCGCATCGGGCTCTCTGCTTGGCAGGGAGCCTGCTTCCCCCTCTCTCTACCTACTGCTCTGCCTGTTTGTAATTTCTCTCTCTATCAAATAAACAAATAAAATTAAAAAAAAAAAAAGAGTGTGGGCTGAATGGTGAGCATGGGACTGGGACGGGCTGCCTAAGCCTGTCACTCCTTTAGGCATCGTGAGGTCAGTCAAGGAGCCACTGGTTTTACCAGCCCAACAGCTCACTGCCTTCTCAAAGTTTCTCCAAGTTCTCAGAGAAGCCACCTCTTCCGGGTGGCTGACTCGGCCCCGTCCCTAAGGACAGAATAGGCGATCTCAGCCAGTCAGCGAGGAAGGAGTCTGCACCAGGGAAGGCGCTCAGGGCCAATACTCAAAGATGGTCTGATCGCAAATTGCAAAGAGGAGAACATAAACTCACAAAGCGGCCCCAGTTCCCAATTCTCCAACTCAGCAGACCAAATCCAAAGGTGTAATCTTCTCAGGCTTTTCAAAGGCCACGTGATTGATAGTCTGTCGGCAAGGAAGAGGTACCGAATCCAGGCCTGATGGATGGGTTTGGAGGCAATCAGATGCATTTTCAGAGCGTCTCTGCTGACACCTGCCCCCATTCTGCCCCATTCTCCGGGGAGCCAGGCTCTGAATGCACTCCTGGGCCACACCCTCGTCTGCTCTACCTGCGGCTCCTATTCTCCTGGGAAGAACACGGCCTAATGATGGATGCCTTTGGGGTGATCATTCTCCCTTATGTACCAAACAAAGGCAAGATTGATGAACTCCGAGGAAGCACATTCACCGGCCTGATCTATGCCTTTTACCTTGGAGCAGGCAGCCCCGTCTCTGAGCGCATGTCAGCAGCTTTGCCTCCGTCAACTGGGACCTTGATTCTCTAAAGGCTGAAAGGGGTTTTCATGGGTGAATGCTTGGAGCCTGCTCAGGGTTCTTGGAGCCCAACTCAAAGCCTCCAGGTGACTCGTTTTGCATCTGCTGGCTCCTTTCATCCCTGGATATCACCCCTTCGTGAGGACAGGGGGAGAAAAAGACTTTCTTCATGCACATAAGGAAGAAATGGGAATATCAGAGGCACAGGGGTTGCAGGGAGGGGCTGCCCCCGTGTGCGTGGAAGAGCAAGGTCCTGCCTCCTGAGTTCTCATCTCAGCTTTGCCCTGGCCGAGTCTCTTAACCGTCGCGGAGATGGTTCCCTTATTTACTCGCGGAGATGGTTCCCTTATTTACTCGCAAGATAAGAATTTAAACAGCAGCCCCGCAAGGTGGTTGTTGGAGTCAACAGAAGCTCTGGAGCCCACGCTCCCCTCCCCCACCCTGGTTTGGCTCCGAGACCCAGCAACTGTAAAACTGGGCAGATCCTTGCTTTATCTCTTTGTGCCTCACTGGTCCCTTGGAGGGTTAGCCAAGCACTTCTAGAACGATGCTTGGTGCTTAGAAGGTGCTTAATTAATATTTAATTTAGCACTTGATTAATATCCCTCTGCTTATCTCACTCCGTCTCAGAGTGCAGCAGATAAGGCATAAGGAGTTCATGCTCGTTGTTTAGAATCAAAGGTCGGGGGACAGGGTCTGATGTACAGGGTTGAACTGTCCCCCTCCCCATCAAAATGTATGTCCACCCAGAACACAGAGACACACAGAGGGAGGAGGACATGGCATGACACACACAGAGAATACCATGTAGGGACAGGCAGAGACCAGAACGGGGCATCTACAAACCAGGGAAAGGCCAAGGATGGCTGGCAGGCACCGAAGCCAGGCGAGGAAGGATCCTGCCCAAGACCTGACGGAGACAGCACAGCCTTGCCAATGGCCTGACTTCAGACCTCCAGCCCCAGAAGGAGGAGAAAACAAACGTCTTTTGTTTTCAGCCCACCCTGCGTGTGGCAGCTTGTTAGAGCAGCCTCAGGAAACTACAGCTCCTAATACCAAGGGAGGCTGGTTTGCTCATCCCCCCTGTCTCGAGGCACAAGCGCACTGACAAGCCCCATCTCTCAATTCTCGCATCTGACTTCTCCCTGCCTTCCGTCACCTGGCTGAGAAGGACCCAGAGCCGAGGTCAGCAAACTCGGTGA
Source organism: Taxidea taxus jeffersonii (assembly GCA_003697995.1). NCBI lineage: Eukaryota > Metazoa > Chordata > Mammalia > Carnivora > Mustelidae > Taxidea > Taxidea taxus. Next base: position 2,392 of record RCUC01105798.1, read on the forward strand.
GCGAAGTAGCAGGAGGAAATATTGTAGACGTTGTGGGCGGTTACAATCTCTGCCACTGTTTTCCCACAAAACTGCTTGTGGACACTAAAATGAATTTCCTAGAATGTTCACACGTCATTAAGTATCATCCTTCTTTTGATTTTTACACGTATTAAAAAATACGAAACTACCTTCTTAGCTTTTCAGCCATGCAAAGGATAGGCCGATTTTTGTTTTTTTAATTGAAGTGAAATTCACATAATATAAAATGACTTTAATATGTCCAATTCGGTGGTGTTTACTATACTGTCCGTGCGGTGCAAACCTCTGTCTACTTCCGAACCATAACCGTAACCCCCCAAGGAGGCTGATCGGGCAGCCCCTCCTCATTTGCTTCCCCTAGGCCCAGGCAACCACCAATCTGCTTTCTGTCTCTACAGATGAACATTTTCAGGACGTTTCATAGAAATGGAATCATTCGCGGTGTAGACTTCCGCGTCTGGCTTCTCTAAGTTAACACGATGTTTTTAAAGCCCACCCATGCTGAATTTGCAGCAGGTGTCACGGCTTTGTTCCTTTTGATGGCTGAATAATAGTCCATTGGAGGGAGAGACCACATTTTGCGGACACAGAGACCACACCGTGGACATTTGGTTTCTACCTTTTGACTACTGTGAACAGTGCTTCTATGAACATTTGTATACACGTATTTGTTTAAAACCTGCTTTCAGTTCTTCTGGGTGTATATCCAGGAGTGGAATGCCTGGGTTGTATGGTAGTTCCAATGTCTAACTTTTGGAGGAACTGCCAGACTGCTTCCCACAGTGGCTGCCTGCCCCATGTGGCTTTCAGTGGGCCAGATTTGACCAGCAAGCCACATGCTTTGCCAGTCCTTGATCCAGAGCAAGGACATGAAAACTCAATGCCTATAAGTTAGACAAAGAAAAAATAATTTAGAAAAATAAAACATGAGCCTTCTTGATTTTTCCATCATTTTCCTCATTCTCATAGAGATATGGATGCAGGAAATTGCTCATGAACAATAATACCACTAACATATGATCTATATATTATGTGTCTATTACAGTGATGTCCATGTAATGGTAGGTGGTAGCTGCCATCTGCCTTGGTGATAGGGAGATGCCAGGAAAATGGATCCAGTGTTGCTGGGTTTTCTGATTCTTCTAAGAGAAACCAAAAATTCAGACTTTTATATGAAATTTCCTAATTTTAATTAATTCAGGGGAAAAATCAATTCATTTGCAAAGACCAAGCAAAACGTATTTCCAGGCTATATTCAAGACTTGTGATCACTCGTGTTTCCTTCTAATATTGGTGGCTTCTTCTAGAGAAGAAGTCAAACAGATCCACTGGGGTCTCTGTGGCTTTGCATGTTCCCAGGTTCTCCCAAGAATCTGTCGACAGAGGGACACATGCACCTTAACTTGGAGTGAGTGTTACTATGGCAACCTGGCTGATTTGGGTTTTGAGGACACTCTCTCTGCAAGCCGACAAGGTTTCGGTGTCCATAAAGTTCTTCTGGTGCTGCTGACAAGGATCCCAAGCTTCTTACCCCATCACTCGGGGGCAGGGGGTCCGATGGACTAAATCACATTGGTTTTATTTTATGCTGCATGTAGATTCCAGAAAGAAGCAAAAGAAACCAAAGAAAGAACAATGAGGCCTGAAGTGGAGAAGATTCGTCCGTAAAAGGAAGAAGGGCTCTTTAATGTTAGGGCAGGGAATTGGGAGATGTACAAAGAAGTTTGCCTGTTGGCCAGAGTGCAGGGTTGGGGTTCAGGCTGAGTTTTAGGGGTGCTCTGCTATGAACCAGGGCCAGTCACATCACCTCTCTGTGCCTTGTTTCTTAAGCCAAGGAAAGAGGTAATGATAAGCACTCTTCCGGCTTCTCTGCCCTGCACATTGAAAGCAACTGGGCTTGGAAGATACAATTCAGCCTGTTCAGCGCTTCTCACATGTACCACACTAACCCCGGAAGCTGCTTCATGAAGAAAACTCTGAGTCTGTGATCATTAAGTTTTGAAAAGTCACCGTGGACATTATTATAAGCTTTGAAAAGTCCTGTAGTAAAAGAGACCTCATTTAACTTGTTAGAACCCAGAATTTCTAAACTTGTTTGAGCCTGGAATTCTTTCTTCTCCCCGTGGCGCCTAGAAGCATCCCACATTACTAGGATTCCACAAGCACAATGGATGGTCAGGTTTATCATTCTTTGTGTGTGGCTGGTCCACCTAGCCTATGACCCCTGGAACCTTCTAGAGAGCTTCCATTAGCCCTGTGCTGACTTCAGTCTTCCATCTCCAGCTCCTGGCTCCTGTCTCCAGCCATGACCATGGGGAAAGACGCATGCATATCCTCCTTTTGCAGATAATGAAACTGAGCTCAGGGGCACCTGGGTGGCTCAGTGGGTTAAAGCCTCTGCCTTCGGCTCAGGTCATGATCCTGGAGTCCTGGGACTGAGCCCCGCATTGGGCTCTCTGCTCGGCAGGGATCCTGCTTCCTCCTCTCTCTCTCTCTGCCAGCCTCTCTACCTATTTGTGACCTCTCTCTCTGCCAAATAAATAAATAAAATCTTTAAAAAAAAGAAAGAAAGAAAGAAAGAAACTGAGCTCAAAGAGAGGCACAGCTGGTGGGTGGCAAAGCCAGCACTCGACTGGGGTCTACACTAGCCTCCAGGGGTTTATGCCCCCTCCTGGCATGAGGGGCTGGCAGCCCCCAGATCTGCTCGCCTCTCAGAGCCCCCTTACTTTCTCCCCCAGTGAGAAGATCTCCAAGGGGGAATCAGGCAAAGCTCAGAGCTGCCTGGCCTCATGCTCCACCACTCACCTTGTATCAACAGACCTCCCTAGAAACTTCGAAGAAGCAATGGGCAGGTTTGATGTGCAGAGGGTGACAGTGTCAGGCGGTTCGGCTGACAGGAGATTAACCCAGGGGTTCTGTGGATCTGAGGCCAACAGACAAGTATGACAGCCGGGTATAGGGTTTCTGACACCACAAGTGCCCCTCTGGAGAGAGTGGGGCAGAGTCTGGGCACAGTGGCTGCCACATGTGACACTGGGTTGTCCCCAAGGCCACTGAACAGATGCTCGGCCCACGGGGACCACTACCACGCAGGGCCAGCTCAATGCTGCAAGGGGAGCATCCCCCCGAGAAGATCATCTAACCTCCCTGAGCCTCAGTTTCTTCATCTGGACAATGGAGCTAAAAATAGTGCCTACTTCCCAGCCTTGTTGAATGACAGATTGCTTACCAAGTGCCTAAGGATGGCTCACACTTGCCAGGGCTGTAGGAAGAGTTCTCCTGGACCACAAGCTCCTTAAGGATGCAGCTGTGTCTTACTCAGTGCCTAGAGGTACAGGGCACATAGTAGCTGCTCAATTAAGAGGAAAACCATCCATTAAATAAAGCAATGAGCAACAAATGAATGAAACCCCAGATCATTTTATCATCATCTCCTGATCTGGACATATAAGGTGTCACTGTTATAATTTTAATAACAAGGACATCTCAGCTCAGAGAATAAAGAAGCTCACTCAGGAGTGCCAAGTCTTGCAGGGGCGACTTGATCCCAGAACTCTGAGGAAACAGCATCAGAGCAGCCACACCATCTGGCACAGGAAGGACAGAGCCGGAAACTCACGAAAATGTTTTCATTTTCATAAGTTAGAAGACAAAAATGAATATACTAATAAGGAGTATACAATAATGAATCCACCAAGGATCAGGGTTGTCCTGAACACAATCATAAAATTCTATTTTAAAAAAGGGCTTTTCATGGAGGAAGGTGCAATAGCGCCTCGGGCCCTCCTTGGACAGTACGGATCTCGGTGGGAAGGGGACACAACCTGTGTGTCTGCGTGGACACCGCTGGGAAGCGACAGCTCGGACTGGGGTGCACAGGACATTCTGGAAGCCTCCCCCCAACCTTCCAAGAACAGGAAGCAGGGCCTTCCCCAACCGTTTCCCTGACACTTTGCATTTCCCCAGGACTAACCCCCGTCGGCCCCCCTCCTAACCCCACTTCTCATGTTGGTGCTACCCTGGCCAGATATGTCTGGGCCTGGGGAAGGGGCATGTGATTTGGGAGTCCGTTGAATTCACGCCCTGGCTCCAGAAGAGGCCACACGGGGGTTCGAATCCCAGCTCTGCCACTTGTAACCGAGATGTCCCGGACAGGTGACCTCATCTCGCCCTGCCTCAAGTTTCTCATCCCTAAAATGGGAATAGGATCCCTCCAGAGGGGTGATGTGAGAGTGAACCAAGTGACGACCCAGGCACAGCAGCAGGCATACATAATAAAGGCTCAATAAGTGGTACTTATCACCTCTGTCTGCCGAAACTCTTGAAACCCAGCGGGTGGCAATCCAGCTTGAACACCTGCCCTCTGTTTCTGCATGGCTTCCATCTAAGAATGGTCTTTGCAGGTTTCAATGACTGCGAACAATTTTTTATAAGAAGACTTCGTAAAAGAAAAAAAAGAAGAAGAAGAAGAAGAAGACCACTTTGTGACATGTGACGAATTATATGAAATTCACATGTCAGTGCCCACAAATAAAGTTTTATTGGAACACAGCTTTGCACAAGAGTGACAGAGTTCAGTTCGTTGTGACAGAGACCATATGGCAGCCTTTCTCAGCTGTGGCACCACTGACATTTGGGGCTGGATAAATCTTTGTGGTGACAGCCACTCTGTGCCTTGTAGGATGCTGAGAATCATCCTTGGCCTGTACCCAGGAGATGCTCATGGCCGTCCGTCCCCAATTGTGACTACCAAAGATGTCTCCAGACACGGGGAGCAGAAAAATCACCCCCAGTTGAAAACTACTGCCATATGGCCCACAAAACCTAAACTATTTACTACCTGGCCTTTTAGGGAAAATGTTTGCCAACTTCTGAACTAAGCCAACCTCCTCGCTGCACAGAAGAGAAAACAGTCGTGGTGGGGGTTTTCTTATTTTTATATTTTTTTCTGAGTATTCTTTTGATTGTATCGCCCAGCCTCCTAGGTAGGAAGATTTTTAGCTCTCAGTGAGTATAAATCAATACAATTTTCGTAGGGTAATTTGGCAATATAACTCAAAAAGCTTTATAAATATGCACTCTGTGACACAGAAATTATTCTTCTACGAATGCCACCTAAGGAAATAATCATAGATGCACACCAAGCTCTGTAGCTATATGGATCGTTTTGAAATTGTAGAATTATTTAGAATGCCCCCAAATTAGAAAACAACCCAAACACGAAACAATAAGGAAATGGGTAAATAAAACACAGGACATATTTTGCTATGACATTATGTAGTCAGGATAACTTACCCAATTAGAAAAAAATGCACACAAATATATTGATATATTTGGGGGAGAGGGAGATAAATACCAGAGACATACACATTTCAAAATATTAATAAGAACTCTAAGTAATGAGGTAGTTTCCACGATATTAGGTAAAAAATGAGGGCTGTTGACTGTACTTTTTCAAAGAACCTGAAAATCATCTCTGTCTCTTCTCTCCCTTTCTTGTACTCTCAGTACCATGTATAGGCTTGAGATGAAGCCCGGAGGAGGATAAACCCTTCAAGGGGCAGGAGGTCTTTTGAGAGGTCTCGAAAGGAAGCTTGGGCCATGATGACTTGGTTTTGATTTACAAAAGAAAGTTTAGAAAAGTCGCACAGAGTGTGGTGAGGTCACGGTTTATATATGGTCTCTAAACCAGTCAAATCAAGATATGCCCATGAACTTCACAGAAATCTGTCACGACGTGGAGCACCTGGGTGGCACAGTCAGTTGAGCATCCAACTCTTGGTTTCGGCTCAGGTTGGGATCTCAGGGTCATAATCTCAGGGTTGTGAGATGGAGCCCCCACGTCAGGCTCCGCACTCAGTGTTGAGTCTGCGTGAGACTATCTCTCCCTCTCTCTCTGCCCCTCCCGCCTCTAAAACAAGTAAATAAACCTTAAAACAAACAAACAGAAAAACTGTCAGTAGTTGAAAACACATACACATGCACAAGTGTGTATTTACCGCAGACTCCCTGCTCTCAGCAAGCAGGTTGGCAAGCGGCTGGGTCATGACATGAGAAGCAATGACTGAGCTTATGTTCAGGGGAAAGGAGATGGGAAGGGGAGGGGGCACTCAAGGTGGCCAGGAGCAGGTCCTGAGCAGGAATGACAGCTGAACCCGTGCTCAAAGAGCAAACCGGAGCCTCTCCTAATAATCACTTCCAAAACCTATGGTCTGCTGGAGAACCATACATAATTCTAACCGTAGTAACTCAAAATCACATGTGTGTTCGCTTTTAAAAAGGAAAGAAATTCTAACACCTGCTACCACATGGACAAACCTTGAGGACATTAGGCTGAGTGAAAGAAGCCAGTCACAAAAGGACAAGTCTTGGGGGCGCCTGGGTGGCTCAGCTGGCTGAATGTCTGACTCTTGATTTCAGTTAAAGCCATGATCTCAAGGTCATGAGATCGAGCCCTGCATGAGGCTCTGCCCTGGGCCTGGAGCCTGCTTAAGATTCTCTCTCTCCCCCTCCTCCTGCCCCCCGCCTCCCACTCTTTCTCTCTCTCCCAAAAAGGACAAGTCTTATGTGATTCCACTGATATGAAAGAATAGTCAATTCTTAGAGAGAGAGGTATAATGATGGTTGTCAGGGGCTAGTGGGAGAAGGAAATGGGAGTTAATACTTAACGGGGAAGAGAGTTTCAGTTGGGGAAGATGCGAAAGTTCTGGAGACAGATGGTGACAGTTGCACAGCAATGTGAATGTATTCAATACCACAGAACTGCACATTTAAAAATGGTTAAAAATCGGGGCGCCTGGGTGGCTCAGTGGGTTAGGCCTCTGCCTTCCGCTCAGGTCATGGACTCGGGGTCCTGAGATCGAGCCTTACGTCGGGCTCTCTGCTCGGCAGGGAGCCTGCTTTCCTCTCTCTCTCTCTGCCTGCCTCTGTCCATACTTGTGATCTCTCTCTCTCTGTCAAATAAATAAATAAAATCTTTTAAAAAATGGTTAAAATGGTACATTTCATTTTATGTATAATTCACCACAATAAAAATTTTTTGAAAAAAAAAATCATATATGTGTTTGACTTCGGAAGGAATAACAGTAGAAACAGTAGAAATGGTAGAAAGTGCCCTTTAGGTTCAATCAGGAACGGACTTCAATGTCTTTGTACATCATTGTAAAAGCATCCTAGAAGCTCTCTAGGAAACAATAATTTTAAATTGTTCCAAGATCTATGAGCGGGAAATTCACAGAAGAAAATCCAACAGCCAATCTATTTATGACAAGTGTTTAACCTCACTAGTCATTAAATAATTGCCCATTGACACCAAACTGTTTCCACCTAACAAGTTGGAAAACATTGATGAAGATTGATAGTACCCAGGGATGGTGGGAGGACAGGAAATGACTCTCTCATGCTCTCTTGGTGGGGCTGTAAATCAGGGTGACCTGATTGGAAAGCAATTTGTTGGAATCTATCAAAATTCCATACGCACACACTTTCACCTAACAATCGTATTTTGGTAGAGACTGTTGTTTGCCAGACACGTCATTGGCCAGACTCTCCCGTCCTCGGTGCCCCTCAGACCCTCAGCTGTTCACTCTGCTCGTGCTGGCAACCTACAAGCTGATTTCGCTTCTCAGGTGTAGTTTAGCCACATAAGGTTGATTAACGGCACATCCAGAGCCTCTGGAATCTCTAAACTCTCAACTCACGTGATATGTCAAGCCATGAAGCACGGGACCTGGGCTCTTTGAGTAACTGATAAATGGACTGGATGATACAACCTAGAGGAACAGGAGGGTTAATGCACTGTGGTTGAACCACGACGCCTGGAGACCGACTGTGACAAGTAGCTAGGCAGATCCATTTTTCTCTCCCTTCCCTTCTTCAATGGGCTGTTCTTGAGGCAGGGTTTCTCTGTGAAGCCTGTCCTAGGACATCCCATGTGGAAGAGCAGATGCACCTGCTGAATGATGGCTGTGTCTCTTTGTAACTCACAAGGAATCAGTGGCTAGAGGATAATGCTTCTCCTTACATTGCTTCTCCTTCTGCCCTGCCTCACTTCCCATATTCTACCTTCTCAATGCCCTGGGGCTGCACCTCCCAAATAAAGTATTAGCTCTTAATCCCTGCCTCAGGCTCTGTGTTTGGAGGCAGGCTAAAACAATTAGCATTGTGCTCAGAGACCTAGAAACAAGACACTGTGGCTCTGACACAGTGAAAAGATTGGTAAAATAAGTGAGCAAATAGATAAATTATGGCGCATCCCAAGGGTGAAATATTATATGTTATTAATGCCACGAACATCTATGTACTGATATGAAAAGATGTCCTTCATAGGCTGTTAAGTGAAAATATGCAAGGTGTAGAATAATACATATTTCATTCAATCTTAAAAGCAGAACACTACTAAGTATAGCAAAAATTCAAGGAGGATACACTCAAACCAGCTTAAGTGCATATATTCTGGTAAAGGAATTTGATCTTTTTACTTGCTAAGTTGTTTATTGTTAAAATTTCTTGCAAGAAGCACAAATGATCTTTTGCAATCGAAATGAGTAAGTTGTAAAAATGTGAAGAAAACTTGTTCTAAGGAAAAGACACACAGAAGGAAGCACACAGATGGGTTACTGAGAATTGACTGCACTTGTTCAGGTTCAATGAAAAATGCTCTGAACACAGCTCCCTGGGTGGGCTGCTCAGAATTCTGATTCCTTATCTGATAAAATGTGAATTTAATCATGCTATTAGGAGGAAATGATTGATCTTGTTGCAAAGGGAAGCTAACGGAAGATAAAAGGGGAAGTTGTTGACACCTCCGTGTGGAGAAAGGCCTCTTAATATCTTTCCGCCGTCCTTTTGTGCATTCAACTGTGGGAACTTGGGGAGAGGAAAATGAATCAACATTACAGGGCTGACTTTTAATTTACACCCATGAAATAATTTTGACGGTCGTTCATAAGTGTTTAACTAATGTTTATTTTGGAAATGTCACCACTGCCTCTGAAATTTACTTTGATATTCTCTGAGTGTTATCTCTCTGTTAATATGTGAGCATGGGTAGACTTGCTCTCTGTTTCCTGTCCTGACATCTTTTTTGATGTGCTAAGACTTGGCCTGAATTTGACAGTAGTGGTGGCAGTTAAGATAAAAGTTTACCTTAAGAGGAAATCTATTTAGTTCTCTTCTTCTCCGATCCAAAATATGCACTGGGGACACCCAGAGTACCTTTGCCTCCTGGAGTGTTCCCCACTCCAGTCTACCTGCAATGGGAGGATGAATCTTGGGGTAACAGCAGAGGGGACCACCCACTCTGTCTTCTCCTGGTGAGACATACCTAGAGTTCATGAGAATGTGAGAGAAGCATGTTCCCCTTCTCTCTAGTTACACATACCCATATGGGCATCATATTCCATTTTGGTCTAGAAGAACTAATGCTTTAAAGACTTTGGAACAGCTCAAACGCATGGGGTTACATCCTGCCTCATGACCCAGGGATCTCTGCTAACCAATGTTAAATGCATTGCTCTTCTTTGCTACTCTCCCTCCCCCCGTACATGCCCACTGCCAAGCCTGAGTCCTCAGGAAAGCATCAGCTTATGACTATGTCCACCTCCTGACAAAACATACTGGAAAGACCGATGCAATGAAAAGAAGTGGAGGCTAGCTTGTGTGAAACAAGGGCTGCCATGTCACAAGGACACTCAAGCAGCCCCCTAAAGGAAGATTCATGTGGGAGGAACGAAGTCCTCCTGCTAAAAGCCAGCACCAATTTGCCGCCATGTAAGGGCACCATCTTGGAAGGGAGTCCTGCAGCCTCTGCCATGGTCATATGTTGAGATCCCAACCTCTAAAAGTGATGGTATTAGTCAGTGGAGACTTTAGGAGGCACTTAAGCTCAAGGATGGAGCCCTTAAGAATGGGAATTATGAATTGGATTATGAATGGGATTAATGCCTTATAAAAAGAGCTTCTGGAAAGCTCCCTAGCTCCTTCCACCATGTAAAGACATAGCAAGAAGGTACTAGCTATGAACCAAGAAGAAGGTTCTCATCTGTCTGTGATGGTACCAAGATCCAGGACTTCCAGACTCCAGATGAGAAATAAATATCTACTGTTTATAAACTACCTAGTCTGAGGCATTATGTTATCGCAACCCCAATGGATGAAGACTGTCTTGGTCAAGACGTCGGATGAGACCACAACCCCAACACCATCCTGCATGCACCTTTTGTGAAAGACCCTTATCTCAAACTGCATAGCTCAGCAGCTCAAAATTCTTTATAGAATTCCTTATGTGAAAATAAATATATTCTCTTTCAAGCTACTAAGTTCTGAGATAACGTGCCATACAGCAACACAAAACACATAGAGATTTTAAGGAGAAAGAACTTCAGGAACTAGAACAGTGCTTCAAAAATATTTTTATAAATATTTTCATACTGATGAATCATTAAATGAGTGAATTTCAAGAAAAGGGAAGAAAAGAATCAGCAAAAAGCAGGCTAGGTAAGTGGCCCTCTGTCCCTCATGCCCGATAAGAGAAATGCATTTTCTTCATTCACATAATATGAGGACTTGGTTATTGTATATGGGTATAAGAAACTGGGTAACTCCAGAAGGCTATACAACTTGGGGTTCTGGGTTCCTATGTCAGGGTGATATGGCAAAAAGGAATGGAATACCAGAGAGCTAATGGATACTGTGGTGTACCCCCCAGATACCCACTGCAAGCAACTGCTCTTGGCTAAAGACAGCAGCCTTGCCCAAAGTCATACCCCATCCCTGGGGACAGCCCACTAAGGGTTGGTCAGTGCTATCCTTGAGCCCAATTCAGAACAAGTCTGCATTGTCAGCCCAACTCCTGACTACTCTGAGGTTCAAAGAAGTCATTGTTGAGACCATATCACAGCCCAACTTCTCCTTCTGTCCAATTTTGCATCCTTTATTCCCCCACTGCTGTTGATTCCAAGAAGGCTTCTTAATAAACTTCTACATGCTAATTCACATCTCAGATTCTGCTTCCCAGGAAGCAACGTGCAACACATGGCAAATCAGGGAAAGAAAGTTGGGCTCCATGACTGATCTCCCTCCTTCCCTTCCTTCCTCCTTCCCATCTCTCTTTGCTTCCCTTCCCTTCCCTTCCTTTCCCTACTCTCCCTCCCTCCCTCCCTTCCTTCCTTTCTTTCCACATGCAGGCTTGTAAAGAGCAGTAGCTAAGAGCCCTCCATGAACCAAGATCTAATTATGTAGCCCACTGGGCCTAGCAGTTTTACAAGATGTTCTTGGGTGTAGTTTTCTTAGTATTTGTTCTGTTTGGGATTTAAGGCACTTCTCAAAGCTATAGCTGGATGTCTTGTCACTTTAGGAAACTTCTCTGTCATTATCTCTTCAAACCTTTTGTCCCTTTCTTTATCTCCTCCCCCTCTGGAATCCCAATTACAAATATATTAGACCATTTGGGGATCTCTATAATTCTCACATGTATTCTATTCAGTATTTTCTATCTTTAACTTCCCTTTGTGCCTCAATCTGGATATTTTCTTCTGAGTTACCTTCCAGTTTATTAATTCTCTCTTCAAATGTATCTGATTTGCTATTAAATCCACATATTGATTATTAATTTCAGTTACAACACTTCTGAATTCTAGAATGTCTGTATGATTTCTTTATAGTTTGCAGATCTCTGCTGAAGTTCTCCATCTCATCATCAAATTTCTTACATTTCTTAATCATAGTTGTTTAAAGTCCGCATCTTACCATGAAATACAAGCAACAGCAAATAACAAACCACTGAGAATTGCAACCATACAGATGAATTACAGAAACATTATCCTGAATGAAAGAAGCCAAACACAAAAGAGCACATGCTGTATAAGTCAATGTATGTGAAACTTGAAAATGTAAAATAATGTGTAGTGACAAAGGGAAGATAAGTGGTTGATGGGACATGAGGGACAGAGGGACTAACTGCAAAGGAATATGAGAGGACTTTTTGGGGAGATGAAAATGTTCTGTATCTTCATTGTGGCAGTTCTTACAGATGTACATATACTTGTCAAAACCCATCCAACAGTAAATTTAAATGGAAGCAAGTTATTATAACTCAATAGCATTGGTTTTAGAAAACGTAAACTAGATCAAGTGGGGAGACAGCTTCTAATTCTGGTAAATCCCAAAACACATGAATTAAGAAATTAAATCATGCAAAATACCAGATAAAGTCCATGTTTCATAACTCATATATCTGGATCTCCTCTGGGTCTGCCTTTTGCTTCTGGTTTTAAGTCATGTGGTTTTGCCTCCTAATATGCCTGGTAATTTATTTTTTTTATTGAATTCCTAAAATTGTGTATGAAAATTGAGATAATTTGAGTTTCTGGATGATGTTATTTTTCTCCAGAGAGAACTGAAATTTTGCTTTCGGCAGGCAGTTAAGAGAGGGCAAATCACATTAATCCAATCAGGAATTGAGCAGAGTTGAAGCTTGGCTTCATTTTTTATAAGGACTGGTCTATTTCTATTTCTAGTTTACCCTTCCTCCTAGGGCACAGCCCCTCGGGGTTCCTGCTGGACACACTGGTATTTACCAACATCCCTTTCTGTTTCTCTTGAGCTCCAATGTTTATTCCTCAGCTTTGTGTGATGCAGGAAGTCCCTAGCTTCTCAGTCTCTCAGCCACCGTTTTGGAATTAGCCATCCTTCGAGGGGAAAAGCAATATTGAATGTTGGTTCACTTCTCTGTGCCTCTTTTCTCTCTGGAACCCTCACTACTTAAGTAGCTTACTGATGCCTTCAAACAAATCTTAAAAAAAGATATTTTGCCCAAATTCTCCAGTTATTCTTGCCAGGAAGGTTGGTCCACAAAAGAATAGTGCACCACTGCTGGAAGAAGTTTCTGCCAGACCCTGGGGAGACACAGATCCAGAGCCAGCTCCTACCTTCAAGAAACTTACAACTTTCAATTTTCCTTGAATTACTACAATGATGTATGCTAGGCTGCCAGGCTACTGAGCTGGTGCAATCGCTCTCCCCCAGCAACATTTCCTGTGTGCAGTCAGCTGCAGAGAACAGTCTACTTCCAATTTTGAAGATGCTAATGATAATGTACACGTGGACAGCATGTCATAATCTCTTAAGTGATTCCAATTCATCAGCTCACTTAAGCCTCACAATTGATACTTTTTTTAAACAGCTTTATTGAGGTAGAATTTACATATTGTAAAACTCACCCATTTTAAACGTATAGTTCAGTGACTTTTAGCAAATTTAGAGTTGGGATCATCGTCACAAGCCAATTTTAGAACATTTCCATCACACCAGAAGACCCTGTATGCCTGTTTGCAGTCACTCCCTGTTCCCATCCCCAGCCCCAGGCAACTCCTAATCTACAACTTTCTGTCTCTATATATTTACATTTTCTGGACACTTCATACAGATGAAAATGTACGGTATGTGGTCTTTTACATCTGCCTTCTTTCATTTATCACAGTTGGCTTGCAATGAAGAGGTCATCCTTACTTTACAGGTGAGAAAACTGAGGGTCAGAGAGGTTAGGAGACTTGCCCAAAGTTGATCAGCCGGTCAATGACACGGGCACCAGGACTTGGACATGTGTCTGAGAGCTCTGTCCCTCTAGAAAACTGCAGCCATCACACGCAAACTGCCTCAGAGTCAGAGCTAGGGTCCCCTAGATCCTAGTGGTGAGCACAACACCTGGTCTACCATAGGTGTGGGGTAATTATTTTTTTGTACTGAAATCAATTTATCCTATTTGGTTCCTGCCCCACCCCCATTCACTAACCCCAGGTACATTTTTGTGTAAGTTCATGTCATCTGCTGCTTGTTGATATTTAGCAGGGGCCACATACTTGTATGATGGCTGACTGAAGGAACACAAAGAAAGGAAAAATGAAGAAATGATGGAAGTAGACCCAGCACAAAGAGTTTGTGGATTAACGGCTGCCGAAGCTTACACACTCCAGAGTTCCTGGCGAGCAGATATCTGTGTCCTGATAGAGATAAGTTGGGTCCATTATGGGGGACCCATCTCCATTATGGGCAGCAAAGGCCAGAGAGGTGGACCCATTCTTTGCCTCCATGACTTACGATTCTGGTTTCAGGTCAAGGCACATTTCTGTGGGCCATGACAATGTGTAGGTATTTCTCATTCTTCTTGTTTTTTTTGTTTTTGTTTTTGTTTTCCAGACTCCTTCCTTCCTAGTTCTTGTGACTTACACTCACCAGCAAGTTCTGGGAAAGCAAGAGGAGCCAGTCTTGTCATACTTTATCATCCCTACCTACGTACCCTCAAAACCAAACCTAAATGCATCGTGAGCCCCTACCATCTGCAAATCACTGTAGCAAGATTAGAAGGGGGCATGATCTAAGTCCTTACTTCCAAGGAATTGTATCACTGAATCAAGAGGCAGCAAGGAAGTTCAGAGCATGGGCTCTAGAGTCAGATTCCAGCTTCATCTCATGCCTGCACCACCTCCTACCTGCATGCCCCCAGGCAGATTACTGATTCTCTCTTTGCCTCAGTCTTCCCATCTCTAAAATGGGGATAAAGACAGTGTCCACCTGAAAGTGTTCTTAAAAGGATTTAAATGATATCATTTGGTAAAAAGGTTGGCATGAGCAAGAATCCAGTTACTGCTTGCACATAAAAAATGCAGACCTTCTCTTGTCACTTTGTTCATTGTAACCTGCCAGTGTCATCTCCCTGGTTTGGGTGATGTGCTATGGTTATGTAAGATGATGTCACTGGGAGAAGCTGGGTGAAGGGTCCATGGAACTTCACACCATTTTTGCATCTTCTCACGAGTCTAAAGGTAGTTCAAAATACAGAAAAAGCTGTCTTCTAAAATTCCAAAGCCACGTATGAAGAATCATAATGCAGACCTTCTCCCCATTCATCAGCCTCTACCTCCTACCCCCATCAAGTACACCTCTGTGCTTTAGCCTCTGCAATACAAGTGTGCAAAGGGAGATGGACAAAGGGGCCAGAGACATTCCATGCACATCTTGGGGACGTATCTGCATCCTATTCTGTCAGTTTAGGGAACTGAGGGATGATGATCTCATTCAGCACATGAAAGTTATATAACAGCTTTGGCCTCACAAGCAAGAGGGTGCCCATTGCTAGACTCAAGCCCAGCTGGACGGGAGAGTCTAAGATCATTCCCACCCAGGACTCCCAAAACAACCTGAGGTGCGCCCCCATACCTTTTTGCACTTCTATTTTTAAAAATGGGGTGGGGGAGGGACAAAGAACCCAGTCCTCTGGGAATCCAGGATTTGGGATGTGATTTGCTCAAGATTAAATCATCATTTCCTGCATCTAATTTTACATGTGTAATTCAAGAGCTCTGAGAGCCAACACTGTTGAGATTTACAATCAGCCTTCACAGCCTCTGCTCCCAAAACATCTGCAAAGCAAAAGAAAGATTCTCTTGCAGAGAGCCTCTTTGATAAGACAACAAAAGTTACTTTATTCAACTAGCCTCTCCTTCGGAATGAGACTATTTGTGCAATTTGAGGGTTGTACAATTTAGTTATCAAGATTCTTTTCTCCCTGTCCCCGACAGAAAAGGTCAAATGGGATTAAACTCATGTTACTACCTTCCCCTGCCTTAGAACAAAGGTAACCCCATGTCTAACTTGCACTGGCTAAAAAGGCTTTCTTACCATTACAGAGAAGGTCCAGGACATCATCTACTGAAAAACTTTGATTAAATATAATGTTCAGAATCTTGAACTGTTTGGAAATGCTCTTTACTCTGCTTTTTGGAATAAGAGAAAATTGTTCCCCCCAAACCCAGCCCAAGCTGATACCCCTTCCACAAATATTTATGGAGCCCCTATTGTATCTCCAACATGGCGGCAAATTCCAGAAATACAAAGGCAAGCCAGGAACACTGCCCTCCTGGAATCCCCAGTCACGTCTCAGAGAAAGACAAGTAGCCAAATAATTACAATGCAGGAAGTTCAAGGTAGTGATTCAAAGCACCAGTTTTAAAGAACAGAGCTGACCTTCAAACTAGACTCTCCCAATTACCAGCCTGCGATGCTGGGCAAACTACCTTGTTGTGCCTCCTTTTCCCTTCCTTTGAATTCCATCCTGTATGTTTGGTCATGTGCCTGGCACACGGCAGATGCCCCATGTGCCCTCAGGGCTGAACAGTAGTGGAATCGTGGGATGAAACCTAACATCTGCACATGTATTTATGTCTTCCTTTATTCTGGAAAGGATTAAAAGGATTATGCTCATTAGAGGGGAAAGAAAGTCTTCTGAACAAGCTAATAAAAAAAGCTGAGCCAGAAGGAAATAGGAGTAGGAAATCAATGTGAAACTAAGAAGGAGACAGACCTAACCCCCTACGCTGGCGACTGTTAAGAAGCTGGTCAAATGGTCTTGAACTTCCTGGTGGCCAGAGCAAAGAGGAAAACATGTTCGGTCACCTGACCCAGCCGCTGGCTCCATAATATAAAAAGACAAAACAAAGGCAGGTGAGAATCATGACTCTTCGTGCTCCTGACATGAGAATTAAATTACCCCTCCAGGTCGTTGACAGTTACTACAGCAATCAGCGTCCTCAACAATACCCCCTTGGTATTGGGTATCTCTCCTGCACTGTCCCTCAGTTAAAGATGAAGACATAGAGGAACCAAAATGCAAGTCAGTGAAGGTAATTCTATGGGGAGTCAGAACGATGCAGCCTGGGCATATTCAAAGAGGCGCATTTTGGCATATCAAAAAGAGCTATACGTGTCTTCCATAAACTCTATCTTCTTGGTCAACCTTTTCCAAGTAACGTCAGTGAGTCTCCTACCAACTGGACTGTCCACAGTAGCCATTCACTTTACCTTCAGCTCCCCGGGCCCACACAGAAGTGGACCACAGGAGTGTTCATGGGCAGGCCAAGGAGATCCAT
>RCUC01105800.1:0-12654 GCA_003697995.1 Taxidea taxus jeffersonii
CACACACACACACACACACACACACAAGAATATTACTAAGCCATAGAAGAATGAAATCTTGCCATTTGCAATAACATGGATGGACCTCAAGTGCATTATGCTAAATGAAGTAAGTCAAACAGAGAAAGACAAACAAACACCTCATTTGTATACGAAATCCAAAAGCAAAAACAAAGCTCATAAACACAGAGCATGATTGGTGTTTGCCAGAGTGTGGGTAGAACAGATGAGGGAAGTGAAAGGGTCCAAATCTCCAGTTACAAGATGAATAAGTCATACACATGTAATGTACATACACATGATGTAGAGCACGATGACTATAATTCATCCTGGACTGCATATTTGAAGGCTGTTAAGAGAGTAAATCTTAAAAGTTCTCATCATAAGAAAAAGAATTTTTGTACCTATGTGTGGTGATGGATGTTAATACTCGTCCTTTTGCCATATATACCAATGTGGAATAATTATGCTGTGTATCTGAAACTAATACAATGTAGTATGTCAATTATAGCTCAATAAAAATTAATGAAAAACTAGAAATAAAGGATGCTTATTTAAGGTGAGCAAAGAATTTTGCCAGGAAATTAAATAAAACGAAATTTACTGAGGTATCATTTACATATAAAAAATTACTCCTCTTTAGTGGTTTTAATATGGTTTTAATAACACGCAGCTGGGTAACCATTGTCAGCATCAAGATACAGAGCTACCTTGTGCCCTTTGTAGTCAACCCCTGCCACCCTAACGCCAACCCCTAGCAAGTGCTGATCTTTTTTCTTTTTAACCCCTATCACTTCTCTTGTTCCAGAATGCCATGTAAGTGGAATTTTATAGTATGTAGGTTTTTGAGCCTGGATTCTTTCGCTAGCATGACGCATTTGAGAGTCACCTGTGCTGTTCTGTGACCATTAGTTCACTTATCAGATAAATTTTATTAAATGTTAAATTTGTTGCTGGACAGTTAATAAATACTGATCAGGCTAGGTGCTATTCCAGGTACTGAGTACAGCAGTGACTAAGAGAATCTGAGTCCCTGCCTCCCACGAGCTGATATTTTGTATTGGGTAGGGAGGTAGATCAGCAATAAACATGTAAACTGTCCTTTTGAAATACTTTAACTTCAGGTATGTGTAACTGCTGCAGTAGGACACGGGAAACATGGGACAGGACAGCAGAGGTGGGCAAGGGATGCTGGTTTATCTTGTAAAGTCTCCCTCAGAGATGTGAACTGAGGTCTTCATGATAAGATGGGACAGCCATGCAAAGATCTAGGGAAATTGCAAATGGCAGGAAGGGCAGCAAGCTCAAAGCCCCAGAGAGGAGCCAAGCTTGGTGTGCTTGGAGACAGAAAAAAGGACACAGGGTCTGGAGAGTGGGGAGCTGGTGGGAGCTGGGGGTTAGCTGGAAGAGCCAGTGGGAGCCAGATCAGGTGGATCTCGTAGACCCACTGGAGCATGGGTTTTGTTCTAGTTGTAAGGGAGTCTTAAACCAGAGAGGGATGTGATATGATTTACACCAGTTTACCTCCCACTGCTGGATGGGGACAGGTTCAGGACAGAAATGGACAGAGATGGAGAGCTGTGTCTGTGGACTTTCTCTGGGTTTGAGAAACAGCTGGCAGTGACTTCAACCAGGACTGGAGCAGGGAAGATGGTGAGCAGCACTGGAATCTTCTTCTACCCTGGGGCCGTGGCAGGGAAAATAAATAACCCTCAAAGTACTTAAATTTCGATATTTATTGCAAAGGCTTTGAGCTTAAAAATCTCCTCAGTGCACATCTGGAGAAACACACAAAAGTTTAAAATGCTCTACAGCACCTAAAAGAGGTTAATGACTGATCTGTCCAGTGTAGGTAAACCAGTCTTGATAATTGAGGTTGATTTATCCTAAAATGGGGGGATTCACTTAGATTTGCTGCAGGCGCTGGCCAAATTAAGCCAGGAGCTCCCGGCGCTCCCCTCTGTAGTGAGAATGACAGGCGAAGAGCTCACAAAGGCCATGGTCTACGTGGACACACATGGCCCCGGCTTCAAAGGGCTCCCTACGTGGGCTGGACTCCAAAGTGAAGAGCAGGAAGGGACTCATGGCTGAGGCTGAGACCTGGTCGGGTCTCACCACAGCCACACTTGTGAAGCTTTAGCTCAGAGACAGGAACCCGAAAGTGGAGTCAGAAACATGGTGAGCCCCTCACCACAGTCAACTATATCAAAAATGTCACGCTTTCCTATGGGCTTGGGACATGAAGGCCACACAGAAGACACTTGGTGCAGTGATCAGTATGTGGCCGCCATTTTGCCAGCCAACACCAGCCTCCCTTATAAATCAGGATCTCAGTTCAGAGGAGAGAAGAGAATACATCTTCCTGAAGTGTTCTGTTCCCTTAGCTGTTCAAGGGACTCGAGGGCCTTGTTTGTTTTGAAACAAGGAACCAGCTTCCTCTAACCACATCTTCCCAACCTCACAGAACAGCCTGGCAGGCGGTCAGACCTGGAGGCAGACCCGGTGACTCTCTGTCACCATCCCGTCCCATCTGTGTCCTGCCTTCCACGTGCTTGTTTGGTTTTGTTTTTAGGGTGGGCTTACCCCTCTGCTCACCGGACATTGCGTTAAGGTAAAATAGACAGCACGTATTGGACAGAGAGGTGGCCCAGCACAGGCCTTTCAGAAATAGGGTGTCCGTCCTGTGTTCACTCAGACAGGAGGCGGAAAAGTGGGAGATGGGAACAGAAGAGTCAGCAGGCCTGTCTACAGGTCCCTCTCCTCCTCTTCACTCTGAGCCTGCCCCAGGGGAGACGGGGTAGCCAAGACACTGGCAGAATCTCTTTGGGGCTTAGGAAGGTCCCAGAAGAGGACTTCCCTGAGAAGAGAAAAAATGGAGGGCAGTGTCGACCTCAATAAAGAGGTAAACCGAGGCAAGCTCAAAGAGATGAGTCTATTCAAGAATAGAAGACTTGCAGTTCGGGACACACAAACTGTAGCAAGCTGCAGGCAGGTCCGCTGAGGGTTTGGGGTGGGCTTTATTTAGGGGCAGAAAATGCAAAGGGGCAGAAATTCAGCCACAGTCTGCTAAAGTCGAAACATGTGCACACCAGCTCTGAAATACCCCAGGCAGACAGAACCGGTCCAGTCATACAAAAAGGCTGGTCTCAACCAGCCTGACCTGGGTCATTTCTTATTTGTGTCTCTGGAATATGAGAGGAAAATCTTTCCAAGGTCAGTCTGAGGCAATCCCTGATTAACACCCTGTCATTTAAGAAAACTCCAATATTTTCAATTTCCTATAAACCAGGCATTTAGAGGAAATCAGTCTCTCGGTCTTTAAGTCTTGTTTTTCTGAGGGCACAGGCGTGAACCTTTCTGTTTTATATCCTCTGGTTCCATTTCAGATTGAAATTCTCTGCCAGGAGAGGAGCTGATCCCCCAGGCCCTTGGCACTGTGTACCTGTGTACTGTGTACCTTCTCTCTCTCCATCCCCAGCTCCTGAAACCTTTTCACGACATGAGAAGCTTCTCTAACGGACAAAGGCACTTGCAGCTGACACCATAACCACGGCTAATTACCCTTCTAGAGAATAAATGACACCTAGCTGAGGACAAGAGTGGAACACAGGAGATTTATCTGGAGGAGGAGAGAAGAGAGGGTACTCACTGACACATCAGCACCAATGTTTCCTTGGGGTCACTGAGCCACACTGTTCAAACTTATCTTGTGACCATCTCTTGGTATGGGTTCATTCGTTAAAGTCTTTGTCTTGTGCCTGATGGGATAGCGTATCTCTTGGCACAGAGCAGACCCTCAATAAATGTTAGGTATGAATGTTATGATTGCTAGGACAGCTGTTAGTACTTTATGTCATATCAGATACTGCGGGGCACTCTGGGGACCGAGGGGGGCCACAACCCCTTCTCAATGAGAGGGTACGAGGGTGAGCATTCTTGTCGTGACGCCACGTCACCAGGGCTGAGCCCCATAGACCAGACTTCTGCCTGGCTAGAGGTCGGAAGGGATGGGTGCTGCTTCTCAACAAAGTTGTGGTCGAGAGCAGTCTTTTTTTTTTTAATTAATTTATTTGACAGATAGAGAGATCACAAGTAGGCAGAGAGATTTATTTGACAGATAGAGAGATCACAGAGAGGCAGGCGGGGGGGGTGGGAAGCAGGCTCCCCGCTGAGCAGAGAGCCCGATGTGGTACTCGATCCCAGGACCCTGAGATCATGACCTGAGCCAAAGGCAGCGGCTTAACCCACTGAGCCACCCAGGTGCCCCCGAGAGCAGTCTTGAAGGGCACATAGAAGCAGATCATGTGGAACAGTCAGGGTCTTGATTGCAAGGCACAGAAACAGACACCAGCAGGAAGCTCTGGAGACACTGGCCGGCCGCAGAGCTTCTGGGAAGGCTCTGGAAGCATCTGGGAAAGCAGTGCCGGTGTGAGGGGAGGCTGCGGGTGGTGGGGCATCACAGGGAGCCCCGGGGAGGTGTGTGCTGCTCCCCCCACCCCACCACGGCCAGGAGGGAGGCCTCCCTGCCCTGCTTCTTAGTGGTGTTCCTTCCAGATCCCCACATTCCAAACAGCTGCAGTGGAAGAGCCGAGCCCTGGCTCCCCCTCCCACCCACCCTCCCGACAGTGCAGGTTCCCAGGTCCTTGGCAAATTGAGTAACAGGTCTTTTTGACTTCTGGAAAAGAAGACGGATGCTATTTCCCAACAGGATTTATGAGGTGAGGAATGTCCTCACACGTGGGAGAAGGTTCAGAGGTTGTGTATCCAAGTGTGCTGAATGTTTCCTACACCGGTGAAGCAGGGAGGATCAGGCTTTGGGACAGAGAAGCCTGACCGGGGGTGAGGGACGGAGCGGTGACTTCCAAGGACTAAGAACAGTGATGTGCCTGGGGTCAGGGAGGGAGAGAGCTAACACTGAGCCTGGGAAGGTAGACAGAGTCTAGATCAAGGGAAAGCATGTTATGTTTTATGCCTGCTAAGGAGTTGGGTCTTTGTGAAGGAGGGCATGCTAGGTCTTAAGTTTGGGGATGGAGGCCAGGGATACAGAGGCAGGAAGGGGACTGGCAGGGCAGATCAGATTTTTGAAGTCTGAGCCATGTACTCCAGAGTCTTGTCAGAGCACGTCTCCTTTATGGTGTTAGATCAGGGGCACTTCCGTAGCTTCTGCTCATTGTGCCAACCCAAGCCTTCCGCTCTGCCTTTCTGTGTCCTGGGTGAGTGCCACCTTTCCCAGATTGCAACATTCCCAGTGGTTGTTCGTGGGCTGTAAGCCCCTCTCACACCTGAGGGAAATGTAGACACAGGCAGGTGGAAACTGGGCAGGGTTGCAAGGAACCCATTTGTTAAGATGCCACACAGGAAACTCAGTTGCAGCTCGTGTTCCCAACGGTACAAACACCATGGAGGCAGATCACTGAAAACAGTTACCCTTTAGGTCTCCTACCTTTATGTCTGCAGACTCCACGGCTTAAACCCGAGGTGTGCTGACAATCTGGTTAATCCCGGGGCTGGTGTGCTGCTAGCCTTTTAAGAAATCCTGAGAAGGAGGAACATTCGGGGAAGGGAATGTTCTCGGTAGAACGCCAGGAGTTGCTGCTGCCACAGCTTTTGCTTATCAGCGACACTAGTGGGAAAAGGCAAAAGGAAAAACCTGTTTCCATCCTTATGCGGAGGGAAAAAGAAACAGTAATTCAAACTTCGTGCCATTCCCGTTCACCATCTGCTCCCTACATTCCGCATCACATCTGCCCACAAAACAAATGGCAGCCATCTTTGCAAGATGATACCCTCTTAGGGAGGCCTCCCACCCCCTCCCTTGCTGGGAGGTCTTTCACAACTGAGGACAGTCCCACTTGTTAATGGAAAGCCTTGGGAGTGTGGATCAGAGGATCACGGTAGCTGAGGGGGATTCTTACACAGTCCTTGACAGCAAAGGATGCCAAGAGTACACAGATTTGGGATCTAGAAAACCCAGTGATCCATTTGTGGGGTCTCACAACAGCTTACAGTGAAAATACGTCATGTCTTTCTGTATGACAGAGAGTGTATGAATTTTTTTTTTTAACTAGACTAGGATTTTAAAATAGTTGGGAGACTTTTCCCTGGATGAATGTCTTCAGCTCTAATGGCATTACCTGACTAACCAAGGAATCCAGCTAAGATTTCAAAATGTATTTTTGGGGAGGTAGGCAGTGAATCACTTGGTTCCTTCCTAAAGCACATTACTAGGTAAATGTCAGATGTGTGCTTACGTTTACTTATTTGTTAAGAAGTACCTGAGAGAACCACCATCAATGTGGAAAAGGGCACAACCATCACTGCTCCCCATCATTGTGGGTAGAGTGGAGCTGATGGGAAATTCAGTGCCACTATCCAAAGACATTACAGTAGCCTTGAGGGAGACATATCTGATGGCATATTTACTCACTCAAGGTTTTGTAGACACGGACACAGCCGCAAGGACAGAGCTGTTCTTTCTGTTGTTGCTCCATCAGTGTAAGAGGCATCCTTTCTTCTAGAACATTTTGGCTGAGTTGGGGACAATTCAGAGACCAAGTCATCTCTGCGTGCTTTTTCACATTATGCTATTTTTTAAAAATATGTTTTATTATATACTTTACATTGAACACTTGTAGAAAGAAAATAAATACAATGATTTCAAAACGCAGTCCCCAGACTCAATAGATAACCCTTTGTAATTACTTCCAATCGATATCTCAAAATGTATATTGCTAAGCCAATTAATAAATAGAAATAAGTAAAATAACTAGGTAAGTATAAATCTTAGAGATGGGGAACAGACACTATCAGTTACCTCACTTTCCCACTTCTTTTTTTTTTAACATGATTCATGTGTGTTTCCATCACATATCCAGCCATCACAAGAGTTGAATGAGACCATTGGTGCTTTACCTTAAAGCTGAGTCTCAGGGTGCCTGGATGGCTCAGTTGGTTAAGCATCTGCCTCCAGCTCAGGTCATGATTTCCAGGTCCTGGAATTGAGCCCCGCATCAGGCTCCCTGCTCAGCAGAGAGTCTGCTTCTCCCTCTGCCTGTGGCACCCCCATACCCACTTGTGCTCTCTCTCTCAAATAAATAACATCTTTTTAAAAAGTGATGAGTCTCAAGACCAGTGTCCATACCATTCT
Source organism: Taxidea taxus jeffersonii (assembly GCA_003697995.1). Classification (NCBI taxonomy): domain Eukaryota; kingdom Metazoa; phylum Chordata; class Mammalia; order Carnivora; family Mustelidae; genus Taxidea; species Taxidea taxus. Next base: position 7,148 of record RCUC01105800.1, read on the forward strand.
TCACCACAGCCAAAAGGTGGAAGCAACCCAAAAGTCCACAGACAGATGAGTGGACAGACAAAAATGTGGAATATCCATGCAATGGAATATTACACAGCATTAAAGTGTGACACAAGGTACAAGATGGATGAACCTGAAAACATTATGCCAACTGAAATAGGCCAGACACAAAAGGAAAAATGTGTATAATTCCACTTACGTGGGGTACCTAGAGAAGTCAAATCCACAGAGACAGAAACTAGAACAGTGGTTGTGGGATGCTGGGGGACAGGGGAACGGGAGTTAGTGTTTAATGGGTAGTTTCCATTTGGAATGATGAGAGAGTGCTGGAGAGGGATGATGGTGATTGTTGCACAATGAGGGATGGACCCGATGCCACTGAGGTGTACACTGGAGAAGAGCAGGGGAGGGCACCTGGCTGGCTCTGTCAGTAGAGTGTGTGACTTAATCTCAGGATTGTGAGTTCGAGCCCCACGTTGGGTGCAGAGATTACTTAAAAAATAAATAAATAAACTCTTTTTAAAATCGGTTAAAGTGCTAAATCTTGTTACGTGTATTTTACCGCAATTTAAAAAATGAAACAAAACAGAACAGCCTCAGCAGAAAAGATTCCCAGCTCATGGCCCTTTTCTGTTGCTCAAGGACCATCTGGATTTTTCTTTCCTTTTTTTTTTTTTAAGATTTTATTTATTTATTTATTTGAGAGAGAGAGAGAGAATGGGGGCAGGCAGAAGCAGAGGGAGAGAATCTCAAGCAGACTCTGTGCTGAGCATGGAGCCTGACTGGGGGCTCGATCTCACGACCCTGGGACCATGACCTGAGCCAAAATCAAGAGATGGTCCCTTAACAAACTGAGCCAAGCAGGTGCCCCAAGACCACCTAGATTTTTCTTAATCCAGGGTCTCCGTACTCACTCTTCTCTTCCTGGAGTGCTCTTTACCAGCATTTTGCATAATCGGTTCCTTACTGACGTTCAGCTCTAAGCCCAAGTTTCTCCTTCCTCAGTCTGTGACTTGATCCTGTTGTTTACTTCTTTGTGACCTGCCTCCCTTCACAAGAATACGAACTTGCCCCAAATTCCATCTGTTTCATTCTCTGGTGCTTAGAACAAAGTCCATCCCTAAATTGGTGGTCAATAAATACTTGTTGGATGACCCAAAGTGTGACTCTGGCCTTTGAAACATAAGTGTACCATCTTTATAAACAGAACCTATTTGAAGAGCAGATTCAGGGCTGTGCCTCTGTTTTCTGGAGGCTGCATTCTTCTCCTCTCCTTTCCCATCCTCCCTTCTCAATTTTTCAAACCCCAATTCCAGTTTAATGTCATTTAAGTGAGTAATACCGAACCTCTGGACATGGACTTCACCCATGTTAAAGTCCATTTGGTCCACACCCATCAAGCTGTCCTGCTCCCGGGGGGAGAGGCTGGAGCTTTAGAGCAGGGAAGTGATTTGAAAGTTGGCAAAATCAACTATCTTGGTACCTGGGGCCTTAAGGCATGATTTTGGAATGAAGTGAAGGGACAGTAAGCCTTGCTCCCATGGTCACATCTGATTACTGTCATCTGCTGGTATAAGGCTCCCTGCTAGGTGTGAGAGGCCTGGAAGCCATTAAATGAGAGAACCCAGGAGCCCCATGAACTGGTCTCCATTCTAGCTTCTGTTCTCACATGATGCTGCCTTCAACACTGCCATTCTCAAATCTCTTGGGCAGTGCCTGTACCAAGCATGGCCTGAGAGCTGGGGGCTGGCCACCGCTTCAAAGAACTCTGTGTTATTGGGAGATATTTTTGTCTCGTGAGTTCATTTCAACCCTTCAAGTTTTACCAGCAGGAAGTTGCACTTCTCTACAACAGCTATTAATCTATGTGATCACAATTCCCAGCGACCCTGTGCGAGGTCAAAGACAGAGATCTGATCTGCCATTGGTGATCAGTGGTGGGAATAACCTTTATTTCTTATAGGAAACTTTTTTCTAACATACGGGCTTTACTTACCCTCATTTAACGTATCTATGATCTTTATTTAGTGTTTTAACCACAGACTACAAATCACTTCTAGTGAGACAGGCTGGAAATGCACGTTCTTTGTCCCAGGGAGTATTGGGGAAAATATGAACTCAAATACATCACTCTTGGAAAAACAATTCAAGGTATAGACTGCTGGAAGGAATGGGCAGTAACATCCATATATTTTTCTTACAGTAGTAAAGAGTGCTACATGAGGAAAATAATATGTGTTTCTGGATGATTTTGCCCTTAAATATGGAATTACTAATGAGTTTACTCCTATCGGCCTCTTCCCATAACTAACCACCCCACCTCCCTGCCTCTCTTTGATTTTTCAATGATTCAGGTTTCTGTCAAATGAAGTAAGAACTTTTCCAAAGTTTCACGAAAGCCGCTGAGAAAAGAAAAATAATCTAATCTGCTGGAAAGAAAAGCAAGTGTTACTCACAGCTCATCAACTGCACTAGCTGAGTCTTCTCTGCGTCTGTCAGCTGGGTGATCACATTCTCCAACATGGTCAAGTGCATTGCACTCAAGCACAATGCCAATGGGGACAGCTCCTTTTTCGGTTTTAAAAAATAGCACAAGCACGTGTGGAGGGGATGTCTGTGTGCAGAAATTATACAAGTGGGTAGTTATGTCTACACGTATATGGTGATGGGATATTGTATGACAAGGGTTTCCATCTTCCTCTGCGGAGACCTACTGCAATACATCTTTGAGTTTGGTATAGTTTGACTTGAGTGGCCAATGGGTTTGTCTTTGAAGCATTGTTTCAAGTAGATACATTTTAAGTATTACAATGATTGGGTTATTTGAGTAGGAAATAGAATATAACAAAATTACTCTTGTTGGAAATTTCTCTAATAAGAGCTATTGAGTTAAAAAATAACTGATTATTGGGGGCACCTGGGTGGCTCAGTGGGTTGGGCATCCGCTTTCAGCTCAGGTCATGATTTCGGGGTCCTGGGATCAAGCTCCGAGTTGGGGCTCTCTGCTCAGCTCTCTGCCTGCCTGCCTCTCCACTTACTTGTGATCTCTGTCAAATAAATATTTGGATCTCTGTCAAATAAATAAAATAAAAATCTTTAAAAATAACTAATTATGGGTCCTTGGGCATTACTTTGAGTTTGGGGTTAATATATAGGCTATAAATAAATCCTACTGATATCTCCTCTCTCCTCATATTTAGTTTTCCATCTGAATGTATTTTGAATTTGTTGGTATGATAAGCAGAATAATGCTTCCCTCCAAAGATGTTTACATCTTAATCCCTAGAACCTATAAATGTGTGACCTTACATGACAGAGGGACTTTACCATGTGATTAAGGTCAAGGTGCTTGAGAGGAGATGATCCTGGATTATCCAAGTGGGCCCAATTTAATGGCACCAGTCCTTAAAAGTGGGTGAAAGTGGCAGAAAAGTGGGTCAGAGAGACGTGACATGAGAAGGACTCAAGCTATCATTGCTGGCTTTCAAGGTGGAAAAGGGAGCCGTGAGTCAAGGAATGTGGGCAGCCTGGAGAAGCTGGAAAAGGCAAGAAAACTGTTTCTCATTTGGAACTGCCATAAAAAGGGGCAACTGGTGGCTCAGTGGGTTAAGCGTCTGACTTGATCTCAGCTCAGTCTGGATCTCAGGATTGTGAATTCAGGCTCCATACTGGGTTCCACATGACACTTAAGAAAAAAGTAAAACCTCCAGAAAAAAAAACAGAGCCCTGTCGACCCCTTGATTTTTGCCACGTGAGACCCAAAGAGGAGTTTTGACCTAGAGAACTGCAGCATAATAAATTTATGTTGTTGTAAACCACTAAGTTTGTGGCCACTTGAACAGCAAAAGTAGAAAGGTAATATAGCTGGCAATTTCTAGACATCTTTAGCTGCTGAATTAGGGAAACAAGTAGAGAATATGGAAGCTGCCATAGGACAAAAGAATTCCTCTGCACCATAAAGTCCACAAGAGTCAAACTATGGAAGGAGTCCAGATGTCCGCCAACAGATGAATGTGTAGCAAAGATGCGGTATATACACACAATGGAATATTATGCAGCCATCATAAAAATGAAATCTGGCCCTTTGCAATGACATGGATGAAACTAGGGGGTATCATGCTGAGCGAAATAAGTCAATCAGAGAAAGACAATTATATGATTTCATTCGTATGTGGAATTTAAGAAATAAAACAGAGGACAATAGGGGAAGGGAGGGAAAAATAAAACAAGATGAAATCAGAGAGAGAGACAAACCGTAAGAGACTCTTAATCATAGGAAACAAACGGAGGGTTGCTGGAGGGGAGAAGGTAGGGGATGGGGTAACGGGGTGACGGACATTAAGGAGGGCATGTGATGTGATGAGCACTGGGTGTTATATAAGACTGACGAATCACTGATCCCTACCTCTGACACTAATAATCCTCTACATGTTTATTAACTGAATTTAAATAAAATAACATTAAAAAATGCCTCTGTGTCTTTGGTTTCAAAATCAGCCAGTCTTAAACTTCACCTTCCCTTCTCCGCGTAGGTACAAAAGGAAGAAAATAATCATAACAACCACGATCATTAACGGAGGTCTTGCTTGTATCATACCATGCATTAAGCGCTACAAACATGATTTCACTTAATGACCACATTAACCCCCATGAAGAAATGGAGGCTTTAAAAGATGAAGAAATGTACCCAAGAGCACAGTGTTAGAAGAGGCAGAACCAGACTGGGACCCAAGCTCCTTTGATTCCAAGCCTATAAGTGCACGACCTGAACTCTGAGGCTCTGTCTGCTGCTCTCACCCCGTCTTTGTTACGAAGGGAGCAGGACAAGTGTCTCTAACCCTGGATTTTCCAGGACCATCCTGCTCAATTTAAATATCCTGTCCCCTTGTCCTCAAAAGTTACCAAGATGTCCCCCAAATTCCAATTTTTCTTCAAATAGTCAGTAAACATTATAAGAAAAAACACAGGAGTCCGTCCCCCACCAACCATTGATGGAATCATCTTTCCTTATTCGGTGTTCAGAAAACAGGGCCCAGATACCACTGTGTCACTTGGTCCCTTACTCGATTTCGTATCTACTGCAGCCACTAAATTCCATTCCGCCCAGTTAAGTTATTTATGCAGCACTAAGTGGAAGGTAAGGTGGGCTAAAATCGTGGCCACTTGATACTTAGGCCACTTGAAATCTCCAACAGGATGGTTTAGGACCTAGGGAAGGACACTGCCATGCAAAGCATCCCAGATGTGTGTCGAGGGTCACGCGATTTTCATTCTAGCCTCCTGAGCAGCACAGCTGAGCCCTGAAGCTGCCAGGATCCGCTCCCTAGTTTCAGGTTCTATCAGGCTGTCAATTCCAGCCTCCTGGGGCTGTGCCGCAAGTCTGAGTTGCTCTGACCCCGAGCTGTGGCCGGAGCAGCCTAGGGTGTCATCTCCAGGCTGGTACCCACACCTGCTTACGAGCCAGGCTGGGACTCGAGGATGGCCCCAGGCAGGAGCAGGAGACCATT
>RCUC01105812.1:0-29123 GCA_003697995.1 Taxidea taxus jeffersonii
TACTCTACCTATTGCTATGGAAGTGTTGGAGGGGTTACTTCCTGCATTCATTTTCTTTCTTATTGAAGGGTAGAGAATTTGGAATTCAAAATTGAATTTTACCTTTGAATTCATTCGCTAGGAAAGCCTGTGAATTTTGCTATTTGTAACAAATTTGTAATTCATTAGCTAGGAAAGTCTAACAATCAAGATTTCTGACTAAAATTCAAATTGGAGAGATAAAGGAAAAATTATTAAACATACATTCAAGGAACAGATTAATTTGAATTTTTAAAAGCTCTTTAAAAAGAGCAACATTAAGAGAAGTAAGGAAATGACAGTGATCATGGAAAATCATTTGGAGAAGATAGGAGGCATAATGGTTCCAAACAAGAGGTGATTTAAGGGAAGAAAATATTTAAAATCATTATTTGGGAATACATATGGGAAAGTAAACAACCATTTGATTATATTTTTAGATGCCCAAATGGTTGTCTTGTTATCATGTACAATGTTTACATTTAGAAATAGTAAAGATATTTCAGTCATGAGAAATTGGAGGAAAAGATGCAAAAAAAAAAAAAAAAGAGTCAGACTATCCTAGCACAATGTGAAAATAATGATCAATCCAACACTACCCAATGCAACTAACCATCAATGGCAAGGCTATAATATCATAAACACAACTAAGATAACTTCATAAAGGACTAATGTACATTTCTTTATTGCATCTATGCCCTTCTCAGAAATCTAAATGAAAGGAGGTGTTGCAACTTTGAGGGCTGTTCTAGATGGTCAAGTTTTCCCCCTTAGTTTGATTCTCTTCAGCCTCCGTGGAATCTCATGTTCTCTTGTTTGGTAGGAGAGAAACACCATGATAATTGTGTGACATTTTGAGCTGCTATACTCTGAAGGAACTTACTAGCATGCTAAGTCATAGTTGGAGACAATGACTTCTTAGAGTCTGAAATGCTGACAGTGGAGGCTGACTAAAACTGACTAGCCTGGCTATGAAACAAATAAGTTGATTTTACATTTCAACTTGTTCGTTACCTTCACTGGCATAATACTTATGGGTCTTTAGTCAGTGCTTAAGCCAGTGGACAAAAGGAAGACCAGCAGTTTAATTGAAAGTGATCATGTAGACAAGCAAAGAATTGTTACCATTCAGAAAAACTTAGAGGGATCCAGAACATGGATGCATAATCTACGTGAGAAAATTAATAAGGACCACTTAACAATCTCTTCATTGATTAGAATATTCAGGTAATGGTGTATCCAAGGGTGAAAAACTGCATATATTATATAACTATTATAGCCTGTGGACTTATTTTTCTGGTTTAGTTTTCCCTTCTGATGAGACCGTTGGAGCCCAGAATTATGCTTTGATTTGGAAATCCTTGAAGGTAAGCAGCATATCCTACTTAACGTCTTTAATGATGAGAGCAGCAACTGGCATTTAATAAATAATGGCTACTATCAAAAGACTGGGTGCCAAACAATGTGCTAATAAAACTTACCTTACACATATTACCTCCTTTAGTCCTTACAACAGTATTAGAGGTTAACTATTATGAATTATTATTATCCAATTTTACTAATGAGGAAACAAAAGCTTCTAGAAGTTAAATAGGTTTCCCAAGTGTTTTCACTACTGGTAAACTGAGAGGATGAGGATTTGAACCAAGGCTGTCTGACGAAGAAAGATCATGCCAACATAGAATACATCATTAGTTTTGAAAGATCATATGTTTAAACACAAAATGATACTGCAATCCCCTAGTCACCAAATCAACTCTCTCTCCCAATAGGTGAACTGTGAATTGAAAAGAAACCATGAAAAGAACAAAAGAATCAAATGATAGGATATATTACATTTCTTTAGCAGCTCTTTAATTTGCCAAAGGGCCATTCCTACTTATTGAATTAGATCTGTTATCTATTTTAGATCCTATGGGTGTGACACAGAGCATTATTATTAAACAAATAAGTGTATTTAGTAATCTTCCCACAATTATGAAGTGACAAAGCTCATGTTCTCAGATAGTTTGATAAAACATCAAGTGGGCATGGAAGGAATGTGCTGTAAAATGATTCTGTTTGCAGTACTGTTTTTTCACTCTCTTTTGGGATTACAGGCTGTACTGAATGGGGATGGGGGTTGACAGCTGTAGAAAGCCAAGAATTAACACTAAATTTTGCATGAAGTTAAGCAAACATAAATGACACAAGACATCTAAAGGGACAATTATGGTGTTGGAGGGACTGTAAAGGGGAAGTGTTTTTGTTTCTGTTTTTGTTTTTGACTGGCACAAAGGCTTAAGAAAGGTAATGAGGATGCTCATGATGAAGTACAAAGGGCTAATGAAAGTGTAGAAAATGTCAGAGGCTGGATTTGTTCAAGCAGAGGGTTAGCTTTGAGAACACTGACTCATACTGAAGGGGAATTTGAACGTAAAGGTTTCTGTAAAGACTGTGCTACACATTTTGAATGATAAAAAGAAATAGAGAAGATCTGACATTTGTTTTGAACTTTCAAGGGGAGGTTGGACAAAATAACATGTATTTGAGAGGAATAGTGGTGAAATATAGTGTTTTCAAGTTGACCCAAAACCATACTGTCAAAATTTACAGAGAAAAACTCCAATATCCATAGGACCCAAGAAAACATCAATGTCAACACCACAGAAAAGAAATATTGATTTGATACCAAAGGGCACTGCTCATGCAAAATTCAGCCCACAGCTAATCAGGCTTATTATGTAGAAATTTAAAGTGTTTGGGAAGTTTTGTATAATAGAAAAGAAATGACTTTCTTACTACACAATACTTTGGTTTACACTATTCTCTTAGAAAAGACTGTTAAACTGAGAAGTATATTACCCAATTTGGTCATCTGTTTTACTTGCCATCTTGGGTCTTGAACCACTTGGGGTTGCTTCCAAAAATCAAACACAGCTTCAAAGGATGACAGCTTATGCCAATGAGAATATTCAAACGAACACAGCTCATTCTCTCAAATTAAGTTCCATAGAGTTCAAAAAAGGTTTGGGAGCAGTGTCAACAACACAGAATTACCTACAAAGGATAACTCAGTAACTGATTTCAAGGAACCAGTGACACTCATTTAAATGAATCAGTTTCAGTAATTTTGTAATGAAACAACAACAACAAAACAGTCCCATTACGTTCTCTTTATAACATGTGTTCTATAGTGACTTTTTTTAGTAAACAGGTTAAGTTTTTCTAGACAGTTGGATTTCTGATTTTAAGTAGATGGAGTAGACATACTAGTTCTTATTCCCTACAAGAACAACTAAAACCTTGGATATTTTATGTAAACAAATATAAGAAAACTCTGGAAAGAAGACAGAAGAAAGTAGATCAACTCAGATATGGAGACCAAGTAACAGCATGGCAGTGAATCTCTTAGGTTTTATTTTTGGGTCATATATCCCAGACTTGGAGCTGAGGAAGTAGGCAACCCCAAAATGCCAACAGATGCAGAAGAGACAAGCTCCAACAGTATCTTTCTCTCTTTAGCCAAGGGACCAGAAAAGAGACAGCCTAGAAAAACAAGACTTTTAGACAATGACTATTCTCCAAAACCAAACATCATGAAAAAAACTATGGCCCCACCCTGACAATGCCAGCAAGAGTCAAGTGTGGACCCTAGACTTCTACTCTTATAAAGGTGTAACAAAGCACACCAACACTCCTGCCTGGGTAGTGTCCAAGAAGGCCAAGTTAGATACCATTGCATTCATTCCCATCTGCCTATAGCAAGTCTTCCATCACCCCAAAGATGTCAATGGAGATCCAACAAGGAGCCTGGGCTTCCATACCCACCCAGCAGTAATGAGGCAGCCCTCTACCTTAGCAATAGTATGATTAGAGAAGTTCTAGTAGAGAGTCAGGGTCTTCTCTATCACCCAGTGAGGCTACCCCTACTATATCATTGGAGACCATCTGGGGAGATGGAAATTCCATTCTTGCCTAGCAAAACCAAGAAGACTTTGCCTTAAGTGTTAATGGAGACTGAATGAGAAAATTGGACTTCTCCCTACCTGGCCAGAATGAGGCAGTGCCCATTCTCCTCCAACTGGAGTGATATCAGAAAAAGCCAGCTAAAACAGAAGGTTTAAGTACAATCCAGATTTTATAACATTATATGAAAATGTCCAGGTTTTAGTCATACCAAGGACCAGGAAAATGTCAAACTGAATAGAAAAAGATAATCAGGAAATACAAACACTGAGAAGACAGAGATGTTAGCATTATCTGACAAAGATTTTAAAGTAGCCATTAAAAGAAACTTTGATGAACAATTATGCATGTACTTAAAACAAATGAAAAAAGTAGAAACACAGCAAAAAATATAAATTCTCAGCAAAGAAATAGACAATATTAAGAAGAAACAAATGGCAATTTTACAGCTGGAAAATACAGTAAATGAAAAGCCCAGTGGAAGAGGTTAACAGAAGAATGCAGAGAGGAAAGGAGACAAATGTGAACTAGAAGATAGAGCAATAAAAATGATTATGTCTGAATTACAGAGATCAAAACACACTGAAAAAAAAATGAACAGAGTATTAGGGACCTATGAGACCATACAGACAATCAAAGATTGTCAATTTCTGACAATCATATTATCAAAAAGAGAGGAGAAAGAGAATGGGGGTGAAAATTAAATGGAGAAATAATTGCTGAAAATTTCTGAAATTTGTCAGAAGACAAAAACCTACAGATTTAAGAAGCAGAGAGACTAACATTAGACAGATTAAACCCAAAGAAAACCATGCATAGACACATTGCAATTAAACTTCTGAAAACTAAGGAAAAAGAAAAATATCTTAAAGGTAGCCTGAAAAAAATGACATCTTACCGGAGAAGAACAATTCAAATGACAGTGGATGTCTCATCAAAAACCATGGAGAAAGGAAAGAAGTGGCATAGTATTTCAAGTGCTGAAGGAAAAAGAACTGTCAACCTAAAATTCTATACCAATGAGAATGTTCTTCAGCAATGAAAGGGAAATTGAAACATTCTTAGATGAAGACAAATGAAGAAAATTTGTCACCACCAGACCTATCCTAAAATAATGGCTAAAAGAAGTTCTCTAAATAAATGGAAATAATAAAAGAAAGAAGATGGAGTAAAACTTCAGGAAGGAAATTTAGGAAGGAAGAAAGAACATGGCAAACAAACATATGGGTAAATATAATGCACTTTATCTTCTTGAGTTTTCAGAAATATATGTGATAATTGAAGTAAAACTATGGCACTATCTAAGGTGGTCCTAAAGGTATGTAGAGGAAATGTCTGAGACAATTATAAATAGAGGAGGGTGAAGTGTTGTAAAGGGAGATAAAGTTTCTACATTTCACTTGAACCCTTAAGTGATAAAACTAGCAGACTCTTGTAATGTATGTATATTCAATGTAATAGCAGGAGCAACAATTTAAAAAACAACACAAAGAGATTTGCTAGAAACACTATCCATAAATAAAAATGAAATTCTAAAAAATAACGCACAGGAAACAGGTAAGAGAGAAAACAAAAGAGAGAAGCAAAAGAGAGAGAGAGAGAATAGAAAAAAGCAAAAAAATACATTAAAACTAAAACTGGGGGTTGTTGGGGGGGAGGGAGGGAAAAAATGAAACAAGATGGGACCGGGGAGGGAGACAAACCATAAGAGACTCTTACTTAATCTCAGGAAACAAACTGAGGGTTGCTGGGGGGTGCTGGTGGGGGAGGGACAGGGTGGCTGGGTTATGGACATTGAACAGGGTATGTGCTATGGTGAGTGCGGTGAATTGTGTAAGACTGATGATTCACAGACCTGTACCTCTAGGGTAAATAATACATTATATGTTAATAAAAACAAAACAAACAAAACAAAAACTTAAACCTTAATGTGTCAGTTCTTAAGAAGTTAAATGCAAGGAGACTAAATGCACAAATTAAAAGACAGATCTTGGCAGAGGGGATTAAAAAGTATTACTCAATTATATGCAGAGTATAGAAACTATATGCAGACATTACTTCAAATATAGCAATAGAGGCAGATAACAAGTAAAGGGATTAAAAACATACATCATGCAAATATTAATTAGAGGAAAAGAGAAGAGGCTATATTAATACTAGATAAAGTCTATTTCAGAACAGAGAAGTTATACTAAAGATAGAAAGGGATCTTATGTTATGAGAACAGTCAGTCCACTGAGAGGATATAGTAATCTTAAATGTGTACACAACAAACAACAGAGCTGCAAGTCTGTAGAGAAAAATTGATAGAACTTACAGAGAAATAAATCCACAATTATAGTTGGAGATTTCAACACTCTTTTCTCAATTGATAGAACTACACTAAAAATCAGTGAGAAAAGAATTCAATGATACCATCAACTAACCAGATCTAATTATCATTTATAGAACATTCTACCTGACAGCAGAATACACAGTATCTTCACATTCCCATAGAATATTTACTAAGAATATATCATGAACCAGAGAACAAATCTGAATAAATTTAAAAGAATTGAAATAACACAATGAGTTCTCCAACCACAAGAGGATCAAACTAAAAGCCAATGACAGAAGAATAAAACTATCTGAATACTTGGAAACTAAACAGTACAGTTCTAAATAATCCATGGGTCAAAGAAGTCTCAAGAGAAATAATACATTGAACTGAACATAAATGAAAATAGAGCACATAAAAATTTGTGGAATACAGCTAAAGCAGTGCTGAGAGGGAAATTTATCACCCTGAATGCATGTATTAGAAAAGAAGAATTTTCAAATCAATAATTAAGATCCTACATCAAGAGTCTAGGAAAAGAAAAGCTAAATGAATCCAAAGCAAGCAGAAGGAAAAATATAATAAAAAGAGTAGAAATTAATGAAATGGAAAGTGAATAACAGATAAATAGATGAGAAAAAAGAGGTGGTGCTTTGAAAAAAATCTATAAAATTGACATGCTTCTAGTAAGACTGAAAAAGAAGAAAAAAGAAAAGAATACGCAAATTACCAAAGTTAGGAATTAAGAAGAGAATATGATTACAGATCCTGTAAACATCACAAGGCTAATATGGTAATACTACAAATAACTCTATACTCATAAATTTGAAAATTCACATGAAATGGGTCACTTTCTTGAAAAACCCAAACTACCATAATTCGTCCAATATGAAATAGATAATTTTAACAGCCCTATAACTATCAAGATTGTAATCTATAATTTTAAAACTTCCAGGAAAGAAATTTCCAGGTCCAGATGGTTACACTGGAGAATTTTACCAAACATTTAAATGAGAATTAACACTAGGTCCCGGAGTTGCATACTCTGCTAAGCTTCAGGCTCTGCTGGGTGGGGAATCTGTTTGAGATTCTCTTTCTCCCTCTCCCTCTGCCCCTCTCACTTGTGCACACATGCTCTCTCTCTGCCTCCCTAAAATAAATAAGCAAATCTTAAAAAAAATAATTAATACCAATTCTACACACTCTTTTCCAGAAAATAGAAGAGGAAGGGACACTTCCCAAGTTCTTTTATGAAAATAGTGTTGCCCCAATAACAAAACCAGACAAGGATAGTACCAAAAAGAGAGAGAGAGACAGAGACAGAGACAGAGAGAGGAAAAAGAAGAAAACTATAGACAAACAAGGATAAATGCAAAAATCCTTAACAAAATATTAGCAAACAGAATTCAGCAATATAAAAAAAGAATTCTACACTGTGACCAAGTGGGGCTTATTTCAGTGGTTGAAAGCTTGTTCTATATTTCAAAATCAACCAATGCAATGTACCATATTAATGGGCTACAGAAGTAAAATCATGTGATGCTATCATTGGAAGCAGAATAAATTTGACAAAATTCAGCACCCATTTATAATAAAACCCCCAGAGATAGAGGAATGGAGGGGAACTTCCCCAGCTTGATAAAGAACATTTACAAAAAAACATACAGCTAACATTATACTTAATATTGTAAAACTGAATACTTCTGCCATAAGATGAGGGACATTCACAGATGTCCACACTCACCACTCTTTTTCAATATAGAGTTGGAGGTTCTAGTCAAGATAAGGCAAGAAAAGGAAATAAAAGGCAGAATTGAAGAGGAAGAAATTAACGTTCTGATTTGCAGATGACACGATTCTCTACACTTGAAAATCAGAAGAAGCAGCAAAACTAAATTCCTAGAACAAACAAGTGAGTTGAGCAAGTTTGCAGGATACAAGAGCAGATTATACTTATGTAGGTTAGCAACAAATATGTGCACATCAAAATTTCAAGCAATACTATGTACAATCACTCAAAAAAAGTGAAATACTTGGGTGTAAATCAAATGAAGCCTACACAGGACTTCTACCCTGAAAACTATACAATGCTGATGAAAGATATCAAAGAAGATTTAAATAAATGAAGACATACTTGTGGATTGGAAGACTTAACATAGTAAAGATGTCATTTTCTCCAAATTGATACACAGGTTAAACAAATTCTGGTAAAAATCCCAGCAAGATTTTTTTTATGCACATGGATAAGATTATTCTAAAATTTATACTGAAAGGCAATGAAACTAGAATAACTATAATGATTTTGGGAAAGTAGAAGAAAACAGGAAGAATAAGCCTATCTGATTTCAAGATTATTATAGTTATAGTAATCAGAACTGTGTGGCATTGGCAGAGGGACAGACAGAATGATAAATGGAACAGTTCAGAGAGCCTATAAATAGACTTAGAAGAATCTGCCCAAATGATTTTTGGCAAAGGTGCAAAAACGATTCAATAGAGGAAAGAGCCTTTTCAACAAATGGTGCTGGCTTAAGTGGACATCCATAGGCAAAATTAATGAAACTTGACCTATATCTCACACCTGATATATATAAAAATTAGGTCAAAATAGATCACAGACTTAAATGTAAAACACTGAGAATGAAACCCAAACCACAGAGTTTAAGAAAAGATTGGCCGGTCACATAACTGACAAGAATAGTATCAGGAATTAAGAACTCTCAGAAGGCAGAAGTAAGAGACTAAATTATCCATTTGGAATAATGTCAAAAGATATGAAGAAACATTTCACCAAAGATAGTAGAGATGGCAGCAAATAAGCACATGGAAAGATGTTCAATATCATTAGCTGTTAGAAAACTTAAAATTAATACCACAATGAGCTATCACTACACACATATCAGACAGCCTAAAGAAAACATAGTGACAGCAACAAATGTTGACGATGATGAGGAGGGACTAGATTTCTCAGAGGCTGCTGCAGGAAACAGGAAATGGTAGAATCACTCTGGAAACATATTTGGCAGTCTCTTCAAAAACTAAATATGCAAGTGCCATATGATTCAACAGTTACATTTCTGGACATTTATCCTAGAGACGTAAGACTTACATTCAATCAATAACCTGTCCATAAATGTTTAGATCACTTTTCTTCATAACAGCCCCAAACTGGAAACAACCCAGGTTTCCTTCAGTGGGTGAATGGTTAAACAAACAATTGCATCCTTACCATAATACACTCATCAGCAATAAAAAGGAAGAAACTATTAACACACGCACAATGACATGAATGAATCTTCAGGGAATTATGCGGAGTTAAAAAACTAATCCCCCAAAATTACATACTGTAGGATTCCATTTGTATGGCATTCTTAAAATGACAAAATTATAGAAACAGAGGGTTGTAGAAATGCCAGAAATTAATTTAAAAAGTAATAGAGGCAGTGAAGATAACACACACAGTCTTTGGAGTCAGATGACTCTGGGCTTTATTTCTCGCTCTATCTTTTTAGCTACACAATCTTACGCAAGTTACCTAAGCCCCCTCTGCTTATCATATGAAAGCTCTAGATGATAAGTGCTTCACAGAATATTGTGAAGATTAAAGAAGGTAACATAACAAATTGAGCATATTGCTGGATACATAATAAATACTCAATAATTGCACTGAGAATAAAAAGTTCTCTGCTAAGTAAAGGTCTGATTGCTCTTTGGATATAGCAATAAGTAATCACCCAAGAAAACTCTTTTTTAAACCTGTTACAATTAATTAATGACAATTTGCATTAGAAATTGCTCCTGAAACTTAGCCAATCAGCAATAGTCTCTTTCAAATAACTATGCTTCACCAATTCAAGGTCAATGAACCCCTAAATACTCCAACTTTTGAAAATCCACCAATCCTTGAACTCTAGGCTTCCCAGACTCCAGTTTACTGAGATTGTGTCTTACAAGTTATTTGTTAGCAAGCTGTAAGTTATGCATTTTGTTTGAAATATTGAAAAATGACCTCTTCTATGGAGGGATACAGGATATACAAATTAAAAAAAACACAATTCTGCCGTAAGTAGAGATGATACCACTCACTCTTCACTAGTATGGCTAGTATTTTGAGGTGATTCACCTTCATTTTTTCCCTTAGACACCTCCATCCCCATTATTTATATGATTTCAAGAAACTGTCCAGGTGAAGAGTGCAGCCTATGTTCATATATAGTAATTCAGAAGGGATACTAACTAACTTATGACCTTGGTCTCATTAACAGCCTATTGTTAGGAACAACGTTAAGTGAAAATTTACCTTGCCATAATTAACTCTGTGTTAATTGTTGACAATGATGTCAGAGTTTTATCTAAAATAATAAATATCATAATATCTACCAATAATTAAACACATATGACAGGCACTGTGATAAGTATTTTATATCATGATCTTAATTTTTAGAACCACTCTAGAAGGTACACCACTGTCCTTTCTTCCTCAAGATGGAAACTCAACAGCAAAGCTCAAAATTCACGTGGTGCCTGGGTGGCTCAGTGGGTTAAAGCCTCCGCCTTTGGCTCAGGTCATGATCCCAGGGTCCTGGGATAGAGCCCTGAATTGGGCTCTCTGCTCAGCAGGGAGCCTGCTTCCTCCTCTCTGTCTGCCTCTCTGCCTACTTGTGATCTCTGTCTGTCAAATAAATAATTAAAATCTTTAAAAAAAAAAAAAAGCTTAAAATTCCGAAGGGCCAATTAAAGACAAAGTTAAAGCTCAGAGTTTCTTTTGTACTCCTGCCAAAAAAGAGAGAGAGAGAGAGAGAGAGAGAAAGAGCACAAGATCTTAAAAAAACTGAGATTTTTTCCCTGCAGGTTAGTGCATAGTTTAGTTTTTATTTTTTAGTGTAATTGTCATTTTCCAGCGATTGATTCAATATTCAGTGCAGTTTTGTCATTTTTACCAGTGGTTTTTGGTGACAGGATTTAGGTTATTTTTTGGAAGATGGAGACGATATTAAATAGGAGGTGGTGGTTAGAATCTTAGATGATATAATTAGGAAGTTTGACAGGCTAAATTATTGAGAAACAAAATTAACAAAATG
Source organism: Taxidea taxus jeffersonii (assembly GCA_003697995.1). Classification (NCBI taxonomy): domain Eukaryota; kingdom Metazoa; phylum Chordata; class Mammalia; order Carnivora; family Mustelidae; genus Taxidea; species Taxidea taxus. The sequence continues at coordinate 11,365 of RCUC01105812.1, forward strand.
AACTAAATTCAACATGATGGAAGAATCCATAGGTAGTTTTCAGTCATGCTTAGGACTCCTGATTCTGTTCCTTCTGAGATTCACAAAGGTAAAGAATTTGTAAATGTGTCAGATTAAAGAAAATGAAGATTTACAAAACAAGTGCATTTAAGAATAACTGCAATACTGGTAGGGTCAAGAAAAACAAGTTGGAGAGGACTCAAAAATCATTTTTAAGCACATGACTGGTGCCAAAATTTCCTTCTTTCTTCTGAACATGGAACAGAAGAAGCAGTACCAACTTGTGGCAAAAAGTCCCAGCTAACTATATACCAGATATATTCCCGATATTGAGGATTATATACTATTGCAACAGAGCTATGTTATAATGTTTTCTGAATTTTTTTGGTTGAGTGGAGTGGGAGGGATATAGTAAAAGTATAACATAGTGATTAGACCAGGCTGTAGAAGAAGACATTACTGGGCTCTAGTTCTGTCTTCCTCAATTCTATGCCTCTAGCTCCTTGTCCAGTAAGGTTGTTTTGAAGATGATATGAGAATGTCTTGTTAAGAATGTCTATGTTAAGCATCATGATACAGTCCACCGTGTATTAAAAATAATTGTTCTATGACCATGATAACCAAACTATTAAGCATTATTTTTCCTTCTCTCTTTCTCTCTCCTTTTAAATATTCAGTTAGGGCAGTTCTGATGCCCCAAATCTATGTTCTCTCATTTGGGCATTAGGGGACAACTTGGAACGGAGCTCTGAAGCTTAAAATAGAGGAGGCAAGAAGATGTTCTTTCCCCTGCCCTGAGAACTGTGTGACATTACATTCTGCTATCACAGTGCAAACTTTTGGGAGGGGGTTACTCAAAATATTTGTTGTCAAAATTTTTTAGAGTAAAAAATCAGTCATATACTCCAGTGCTCCAAATGACAGATAAAAAGGTAGGGCAGTAAGGCCTTTCCCTTCAGTGCATGGGCCTTAGGATGACAGCTGGCTGATATGTGCAGTCTTTTCCTGCTTATTGAATCTCATAAGCATATTCTTTTATGATTAAATGTCAATTTACAAAACACAGCTCTGGAACTGGAAATTATTATTAACCAAATGGAAAAACAATAAAGGATCCATAATAGCAAAAATGATGACATTGGAGCTACCTGACATTTTCAGCCTACATTTTGTTTTGTGATGGTGCTAACTTATACATTCCTGAAATAAAACAAAAGAAAGATGTTAATAGTAACAACAAAAAATTGACAATTATTCCTTTCACCCTTAAGACTTCTAAGAAACTTTAGATAGTAGACTAAATCAGATAAAAACCAAGTGGCAAGAAATGGAATCTTAGTATTTTGACATCTATTTGGCAATAATCCTTGATCATTTGCCAGTTGTCATGTTGTTTAGGTTTTCAAACTACATACTCAATCATGGACATTTTTATCACATTGGATTAATTTTGCATTTTTTTTGCTTTTATATTTCTTCCAAAATGAAGACACTATAAATGTTATTAAGTTTTTTCAATTTTCTGAAGTAGAACAGTCATTTGTCTGAAAGAATACCTATGTCAGGATTTTATGAAATAAATAGTTTTTATCTGCTATTCAACTGTTTTAATTTGTGGCAAGGGTTTTTTTCTTTTTTTCTTCTTTACTTCTGACTTTAATAGTCATTTGATAGACACTCTTTGGGTTTGCACTTTTATTGAGGAAATAATTTAGAGTCAGTCCGGATGAGAACGATTTCCTGATTTTATGACAGTGATGTTGCGATGTCTTTCACTACTGGAGACAGCTGTATTGTGGCACTGATGTTAGGAGATAAAGGGATGTACTCTGGAAGTTAAAGAACTAATGCTGTTTGAGTAAAAAAATTTTAAAAAGCAACTAAGAAACTGAACAGTGTTTTATTCAACTGTCACTTTTGCTTCAAGTTAGAGAATTTTTTCCATTCACACTTCCACAACCTCTTATCTGCATTATTTTTGAGAACAAACTTCATTCCATAATAGAAATAGAGTAAGTTTTAAAAATCAATGAGTTAAATAATACTAAAATTAGTTGATTAAAAATACATCATCCTGTTTGCATTAATAAAATATATCTTTGATATAGATCATTAAATAGAGGAAATTATGTCATTGATTTCTTCAAATCCTTCTTCCTGACCCAGGTACTGTTACCAAGGACATGGTACCGCCTCTGATGGGTCCCCTTTTCATGAAATTTTTGATTTCCCACAGGCCATGTGCTCTTGCTTTGACAATTAGTTATTGACCAGAAAAATTTGCTCTGACCAGTATAAAATTTGCTCCTAGCAGAGGAGAAAAATGAGGACTGGGGAAGAGAAGCAGAAAAGTGGGAGCCAGGATTGTGCTTGGCATTACTCACAGTGATTGGGAAAGTTGTTCTCATTTGCTTATGGACTGATGAAGTCAAGGCATTGCTCCTGGAGGTTCTTCACTGTCAATAATGTACATTGCTTTGGGAGGGAAAAATACAAAGTCTCGGACAAAACCTACTCTACCTGATATATTTCTTTCTGTATAAAAGGAGAGTTTAGCTATAGAATTGACAATTACTAAGGTTTCAGAATTTTTTTTTATTTCAGTTTTATTTTAGGCTAGAACAGATATTTTTGACTCTGACGTAGTTGATGGAAATGATAAACATTTCTATTTCTCTGTATCTTATTATCTCTTATATGCAAGGTTTACTGGGTTTATTTTCCTGTTTCTTCCACATCTTGACTGGCTCTCTCTCTCTCTTTTTAAAGATTTATTTATTTGGGAGAGAGAGAGGGAGAGCGCACAAGTGGGAATGCAGAGGGAGAGGGAGAGAGAATCTCAAGCAGACTCCATGCTGAGCACGGAGCCTGTGTGGCTCCATCCCAGGACTCTGAGATCTTGACCTGAGCCAAAACCAAAAGTCAGATGTTTAGCCACCTATGCCACCCAGGCACACGTTGACTTGCTCTCTTACAGTGTAGATCTTACTCTACTTTCTGCCATCCCTGCTTTTGCCAGTATTTAAATATTCAACTTTCTTATCTATTCTAGACTTTCCACTATTTCCATGTAGCAAGCTATATCCACCCTCTCCCTTGCATTTGATATAGGAGATTCCAACAGTACTATGGCTGTGTCTCAGCAAAATTACAAAAGCCAAGAATTGTTATTTTTATTTTCATTTCATATATATAGTGTGTGGGTAGCAATATTTGCTTTTAATAAAAGAAAAGGTTTAGAGCAAGTTACTTGTTAATGACTACAACTTAATGGTTATATGATTTAAATAAGATATTTGTGGCATAACACTAGGATGCTTTTATTTAAATTACTAAATATATAGGTTAATTTTCATATGTCGCACTTTAAAATATCTACTTCTTATTTATAAATGATCAATTTATTCTCACTTTTTTGAAAAGTTCTATAATAGATTGACTTTTGTTACCAAATGAAAAACCAATTCTAGTAGAAATTTGATTCAGTTTTTTTTGTTGTTCTTTTGGGGGGGCAGGGGAGGGGCAGTGGGAGGGGGGAGAGAGAGAGAGAGAATCTTAAGCAGGCCCTGAGATCATGACCTGAGCCAAAATTGAGTTGGATGCTTCACTAAATGAGCCACCCAGGTGCTCCTAATTTAGCTGTTTTAAAACAAAAATGATGTCTTGACCATATGGTCAACAGCAACACAACATGAGATTTTCAGAAGGTATTTTGAATCTTTTCTTTCTAAATATGTATAAAAAGAAATGGTAAAATATACTAAGATATAAGAGAAATGCCAAAATTAAAATAAGGAATGCATATGCCTTCCCAGAAACTTAATTAAATAACTTTTTAATAATTCATATGATCTGAAAAAGCAAAAATTCCAGTTTGGGGGCCTGGGAAAGAAAGGATAAAAAGGACATGAAAATGATCAAAAAGCCCATATAACTTCTCTTACATTTATTTAAGTTTCTCCTAATGAGTTCCTGGGCATGGCTCAGAGATGACAAGCATCTGGCAATCATGAAGCCCTTACTGGCTGGGCTGGCATTATAGAGGGGAGAAAATCTGCTGGGCAGATTCAGCAGGAGGGACAAATTTGTGAGCCAAGACTAAATTAGCTGTGTTTTTATGCTTTTCTTTTCAACTGTGTCCATTCTGATGTTGACCCTTGATACCTATCTTTATTATCCTAGAAGCCAAGTCATTATCTATTTAATCTAGGAAAACAGACACACGGGGAGGGAAGAGTTGCTCATGTTAAAAGAGACCGTTGAATGTCTAGTCTTTACATATAAACATTTTCAGATTTAATAACAGTAGGATTTTAAAGTTTCTTGGTTATCCTTTTCAGAAGGAAATGTTTTAAGTTTCATTTGTTGTAATATGCTGCTTTAGCCTTTTTGCTGCAATGCTTTTCTGCTCCAGCATTGTTTTATCCTTCGGTTTTATATCTCCTAGGGATATTCAACCTTAAGATTCTCAATATATTTTTAAGACTCCCAATATTCTCAAAAGAGTTCATCATCGCAGAATTAAGGAAAAACAACCTTGTCATTCCTATGGAAGGATTCTGCCAAATCAGAGTATAATGTCTGACTTTGTTTTTTATTATTTTTTATTTTTTTTAAAGATTTTATTTATTTATCTGAGATAGAGAGAGAGACAGAGCAAGAGAAGGGGGAGGAGCAGAGGAAGAGGGAGAAACAGACTCTTGCCTGAGCAGAGGTGGGGGCTCGATCCCAGGACCCTGAGATCATGACCTGAATGGAAGACAGGAGCTTAATTGACTGAGCCTCCCAGGTAACCTCTAAAGTATGATCTTAAAATGAAAAATTTTTCACTTATGTTTTACACTATGACCTTCCTACTATTTTCTCTTATGTGTAGGAGAGTAATCTAAAATATTTAGTCACCTGTGAAATCTTGGCAAGTAATCTAACCTAAACTCCATGTCTCTAAGAAACTCAGTTTCTTCATGCAGTGGATAAAAATAATAATACTTATCGGATATGGTTGTCATGGGGATTCAATGAAGAAATACATGAAAACATCTATGCCTGACACAAAGTAATATTTAATATATGGCACATAATAGTTCTTACGTAGGATGACTTATGCAGTTCTTTTTTTTTTTTTTTTTAAAGATTTTATTTATTTATTTTTCAGAGTGAGCACAGGCAGACAGAGTGGCAGGCAGAGGCAGAGAGAGAAGCAGGCTCCCTGCCGAGCAAGGAGCCCGATGCGGGACTGGATCCCAGGATGCTGGGATCATGACCTGAGCCAAAGGCAGCCGCTTAACCAACTGAGCCACCCAGGCGTCCCAACTTATGTAGTTCTTATGTAGGGTGACTGCAGCATAAACCCAGAGACTACAGCAGTTAATGCAGAGGTGTGGTGGGAGTCTAACATACAAATGCTCCTGAAACCACTATTGTTTTTAGCCACTGAAGAGTTTTTAATAAAAATTCTTAAAGTGCTTGACTAGTACAGCTTGGAATTCAGAGGGAGATTTACTAGCCATGACATGTTCTTCTAGTAATGACTCCCAGACTTTTTAATGGACATTTAGAATTTGAGATTTTGGACACTGACAGGGCAAGAGAGAATTGAAAACTACCAGCTACTATTACACCAACAAAAAAATAATTCAGTTAAATCCCACTTCTTGCCACTCAGAAAAAAAGAAAATGAACAAACCAAAAAACCAAGTCATGATTTAACACACTCAACATTAGCCACGCTCGGGTACTCAGGACAGAAACAGTCAATAAAGAACAAAATTTTTCTGATTGATGATCTCCTTTGTCTAATTATTTTATGTGTCTAAAAAATTTTATGTGTTGGAGGGTACCCAAATTTGTGCTCCTTCAGTGCCTGGAGTACTTATAGGCATACTCATGAGTACTACCAATATTAGATCAACAAAAGAGCTATGATAACCAGAACAGAGAGCCACAGTTTAATCAAAATCTTTCTAAAACTGTGTCTCTCACTGAATCTCTGAAGTATCACAGTGGTTTCTGATCACAGCAGTATCACAGCACTAATATCACAGAGTTGGAGTATCACAGTAGTAACAGAGGTGTATCTCTAGGCATTGCAATAACATGAAAAAAAGTCTAATACAGAGACTTTAAGAAATACACTCAAATGGAGCTGGATAAGACTTCTTCTACTTATTCTCTTTAGTTCAATTTTTAGTTTTCCAATTCTCACTCTGTCTAGCTTAATGACTACTCACTTCAACTGCAAAAGTAATACTGATTTTTAAAAACATTCATTGTAAAATGAAATGTAAACCCAATAAAAAAGAGTATAATTTTCATAGCTATTTTAGTAAATTCTGCAGCCCAGACTAATAATTCCATTACCATTTTCATTTTTAAGGTTGTTTTTCACTGAATATTAACTTACTATATTCAATTATTATATAATAAAAAATAAATTTGAAAATTTAGGGCATTCTTTATTTTCTCTACTCTGTATGATAATAGGTAGACACATCTGTATGTTCTACAATCTCATATTTTAGACCAAAGAGGTATAACTTGGGGGTAGTCTGAAAATGCACATCATTGATAGTAAGAAAAAGATACAAATGAGCTTATATATGAAAGACATGCTGCATATTTCACATTTGACAAGACATGTAAAAAGTTATGAAGTTTTCAGATAGATTAAGCAATTATTTAGCCTTCAATAAGACCAGCAACCTCACAAATGTTTAATCAATATAGGATTGCATGGGGTTCTTAAAGCAAGTAGAGAAGCAAACAAATGGTCATTATGATTTGTATTGATGATATGATTAAACATAATATTAGGGAGTTTGAAGACAGATTTCAGGTAAAATGGATATATGGAGGATAATGTAAACATCTGTTAATTCCATTTAGAGTAATAAGTTAATGAATCTTTTTCTTTTATGGGAAAATTATAGTAGAAATTTTGCAACTATGCAAGTGGATATAGTTCCCGCCTTTGGTCAGGCAACCTCCCCTTGACTCTGATAGGTATTCCTTCAACTTCCTGCCATCACATTCATCCTCTTATCTTTCCTCATAAATAAGTAGATTCCTCTCCTTTCTTTGAGATTTTCAACTTCCTCTTCATCAATAGCTTCTTATCAGCCTTCAAATATGATCAGGAGTCTTTCATCTTAAATATTCCTTCTGGCTTCCTTACATCCTTTTTTAGATTCTACTATAATTCTCTCATTCCTTTCAAATGGAAGCTCCTTTCTTGAGTTTTCTAGGTTTCTATGTTTATCTGCTCCTTAATGTAAGTGCCCATGGATTCCACTCCATCAGTTAAGTAAACTGCTTTTGCCAAGGCCACCAATGACCTCTCTGTTTCTAAATCCGAAGAGCTTTTAGTCATACTTACCTTGCTTGATTTTTTCACATCATGTGAACTGTTGACCACTCCTTCCTTAAAACATTTCCTTCTAGTTTTTTAGTGGTCATTGGAGTTGAGAGCCCTATCTATTCTACTCCAACTGATTAGTCAAAGCCAATCATAAAATTCCATAGACTTGCTGGGGATAGGAAGTCCTTAGCTGTTTTGGATCAGTGATCTATAAGAAGAGGTTTGATGAGAGATTTAGGGTTGAAATGTTCCACTTGTAAGAGACAGCTATTGGGAATTTGGTTTTCTCCCTTGATGGATTTGAAAAAGGAAGCTGGTATCTCCAATTGTCTTTGGTAACCAATTTAAAATGAGAGAAACCAATTTTAGGATAAAACCAACAGTATGGATATAAGAGTGGAGAAGGAAAAAAGCCCTATGTATTTAGATTATAAAACTGAAGACTAGATCTGAGGCTTACTCTAGATATTGATAATCAGCTAAATATTTAACATTCAAGGCTATTTCCCTTGAATTTTCTATAACTTGTGGCAGAAAGAACCTTATTGATAAAATCTTTAGTTATTCCTTTCCTGTTCCTCCTAAGAACATCACTTAAATGTTGGTGTTTCATAGAGTTCTGTGTCACCTATCTGTCTTACTCACAGCTAATTATGACATGTATCTGATGATTACTAAGTTTGTATCTTCAGCTAAGATTTCCCTCCTGAACTTCAGATAAATATATCCAAATAAGCAGTAAACATTATCTTTCAGATACTCTACATATACCTCAAATCAACACATTAAAACTTAAATTAACCTCCCCTCCTCCACTTCTACCTATCACTCTTTTTGTACTTCCAATCTCAATGCACGGCACAATATCAATCCCTTGTCCAAATTAGAATCCTGTGTATCAGTCATGGAACTTATAGCTAGCTATCTCCTATATCCCATGTCCAGTCAATCACAACATCATGTTGGCTCACCTTTGAAGAAGATATTGAATCTATGCATTTCTCTCCACCACCCATTGCTTCCATTTACTCTCCCCTGTATTACAAAAAAGTTTTCCTAACTGGTTCCATTGTCTCCAGTCTTTCTCCTCTACAATTCATTCTCTATAAAGCTATCAAAGTGTTATTTAATCTTGGCTTTCCTTTGTTTAAAACACTTCAATGTTCCTCTTCTTATTTCCTTCAGAATAAAATGCAGCATGATCAAACTTCTATTTACCTTCCAGCCTTATTTCACATCACTCCTCTCAACTTCCTTTAGTTTCTTTACTGAACAGGTGCCCTTTCCAGATTCTTTCATGGCCCTGGATCCCAACTTCATAGCACTAATCACACTACATTATGTTTATCTTCTATGCTTAATATTGCCCAATAGGCAGATTAATAACATGTAATACACACAAATTAGGTAGTTAACAATCATTTTAGGTAAAATAATGTGATAGCTAATATATATGTATATTTTAAAAAACATTGAAGGAGTCATCAAGAGGAAATCATCACCTAGGTTACAAAGAAAGTATGTGATTACATATGCAAGTTATGAAGCATAATTACAAAATAAACACTCATGTACTTAAGAACTAAGTGTAAGAGCCACAATTCAATTTAAGAAATAAAACAGCAGCAAGAATAATACAAGTTTCCTCCCTAATCCTACCTCCAGCCTTCCCTTCAGAGATAACCATAATCATAAATTTTGTTAACCATTCCCATAAAAATAGTTTTCTGACTCATGTACTTATGCCTAAACAATATATTTTTGGTTTTGCTTGTTTTTGAGATTTATAAATATGATAGTTTTGATGTGTTCCATCTTCTGAAGCTTGTTTTTTGCTCAAATTATGTTTCTAAAGTTTATACACATTATCATAATTATGATTAACTGATTTTCATTGCTTTAAAATAATTTTCTGTGTGAATAGCAGAGTTTATTTACATACTTTCCTGGTGGTAGGCATTTGGGTTTTTCCAGTTTTCTACTATTATAAACATTACAAGTGTCTTGAATAATATCTCGGGAGGGCAATTTTTGGATAGTAGGGTATGTTCATGTTCAGTTTTATAAGATAATTTGATACCAAAGTGATTGTGCTTTTTATTCCTATGAGAACTATAAAAAGTTCCATTGCTCTAAATGGACTAATGGACTCTAAAAAGAGTCCATTGCTCTTATAGTTGCAAACAACCTACATTTTACAGACTTCTTAATTTTTGTGACTAGTAGCTATAAAATAGCATCTTTTTTTTTTTTTGTATTTCTGGTTGACAAAAGTATTCAGTTTTTAAAAATGTTTATTTACTCTCCTAGTTCCCCTTGTATTTTACCATCCTTTATAGTATTGTATATCTTTTGTTGCTGACTATATGAGTTTTAAAAAATATATTCTGGGATACCAATCCCTTGTCCCTCATATATGCTACAATTATCTTCACAAGGTTGTGGTTTCTTTTCTTCCCTTCATGGCAATTTAATATGTGATATTATAATTACCTACCTATCACTCAGGCTACCTCACTAGACTAAAAGGTCTTCAAGGTAAGACATCATCTTACTCATTTTTGTTTCCCAGTATCTAGCAAGTGTTCAACACATAGCTGAACACATACAGTTGCTCAATAAGTATTTATTGAATGAATGATTGGATGAATGAAATGCTATGACTTTAAAAATGGTAATTTGAACATTTTTAGTCAAATTGCATGTTACACAAATTGACTGCACCAGACTGCTAAACTAAGGAGGATCAGAAGTATGCGTTACACACAATCCTGTGCTTACACTTCAAAGGTGGGCACCAGTAAGAGTGATAATATCTGCAGAGAGGTGGTAGGATGTTGCTTACAAAAATTTGTTACTAATTCTTAACATTTGGTAGTGTTCATTTCTCATCCTTTTCAATTCACTTACAGTTAACTGAACTCCCTATAGTAGGATAATATTTAGCCTAAATTTATTACAAAATTAGAAATGATGTTAAGACACAAGATAGGGATTACATATTACAATGGATGCGCAAGGTTCATGGTTTGTGTCATTAATTTGAAATTGGTTACCTTTTTAGTAATGGTGTCCGGAGGTACATCCCGCCTCCCAAGAGGATAAGGATTCCATTGGCCACTAGGAGATACATCTTCTTGTCCATTGTCTAAAATGTTGCTTTGCTGGGACGGGGTCTATTGCGAAAATGGTATGGCATTTCTTTAGTGATGAAATAGACGTTTATCATAGTTTTCTGAAAAGAGTCCCTAGTGACTATGATAAAATTAATTTTGTTTAATTGCAGAAAAACAAATATCTTGAACTGGAAGAATTATTATACACTATTTACTCAGTAGGAATTCTAAATTGACAGCTTTTTGGAAGCAGTGAGAAATTCAATTAAAATAATCACCTTAGAGTTATTTACTGAATTTTAAAGAAAAGTTTAGGTTATTTACAGTACCTGAATAAAAAATATCAGAATAAAATTAACCAATTGTTAAAAAACATAACATATAAAACTTGCTTAATTCAATTCTTTAGTATGATCTTACCATTTAGAATATAAACTGAAACCATATAATACATATTATGTAGCTTTCAATATTTCAAACCATAACCTAAAACAAATTTTATAAGGCTGTACTGATTCTGGTATAACATGCCTTGCACTAATCCAACACAGTGTTAATACTAACATAGTATAAGATTTATGGTACTATGATATTATCTACAGATTTTTAGGGAAATATGAAAGGAGCATAAAAAATATTGTGCAATTAGAATCACAGTATAAATAAATGACTGTTTTGATTTTAAATTTATTTATATAGATCATTTATGATTTAATGTTTAAACTCTTCATATATTTTTAGCTGATTTACTGCTTATTATTTTAAATAAATAATAATACCTCTGTTATTATTATTATTAATATTAGCTACCAGGGAGGGCTCTGATCTGAGTAATAGTCTGATAATAATAATAGTCTGATTTGAGTAATAGCAAGTAATTATACACCATCAGAAAGACAGCCTCCAGTGGAGGATATAGTACTGGTATATTTTTCCTGTGGAAGCAGATCAACTTTCCTGAAAGACTTTCTCCTCCCCTAACCTACAGGATATCCAGGTACTCCTTGATTTCCTGGGGAATTCTTATATAGGTGGGAAATTATGCCCAGTGTTTCCTGTGCATTTTCCTGTACATTTCCTATACATTTTCTGTACATGTTTTGAAGTATCCCTATGGGTAAATAAAGCCTAGTTAGAGGCTGTATGTATAGCTCTACTCTGTGTGAGGAATTGTCCAACCCCAAGATGGAAGAACTGGGCCATTCTCTTCACAACGTGGCACAGATGGGCTGCTTGGCAGCTCTCATCTGTTACACAGAGTGGTCTTAGTTGTTTTTTAAAAAACAATTATATAACCGTGCAATCTGCATTCTGACTGCATGCATTTTTTTAAAAGAGATATCTTGGAACTATTTTAAAATAAGATTATGACACTAGATGAATTTTTCCTAAGGTCTAATGGATATAAAGAAAAGTAAGGAGATAACTCAATTTTCTTCTTGTGGTTTGGCCTAAGAATTCCTTTTTCATGAGTCTATCAGAAAGTGTGAAAAAAGAGAAAACAGGTACTGAATTGAAGCATCTGGGTTAGAGGAATGAATTTACTTGTGATTGTTTGAGAAATTACATGTAGGTAACACATTAAAACTACATACTACTTGAAATAAAACCAGATAACTATTTAATGTCCGTTTGTCTGTTGTTAAGCATTAATTTTCTAGTCTTTTCGTTTTTCAGATTAAAACATTTGCATATGCCCACACACAATTTTTCTATATATTAAAGTAAGACAAGTCAAATTATCAAAATAAAACACTTAAAATATAAATTTTCAGCGTAAGCACTACTCACCGGTATTTTTTGTTTGTTTGGTTTGGTTTAAATTAATGATTTAAACTAATATCCATGTCTTTCTGGCTTGATTTCTTTGCCAGGGAAGTAGGATAATGAATGTATTCATCTGGTTAGGTGTGTGTGCAAAATCTATTTTTGAGAAGAGGACAGAATGTAACACAAGTATTTTTTTTTTTCCTCCATATCATCCTCCTCTCCTTCCTATTTCCTCCACTAGTCTTGCTTCAGTTGCCTAGACAGGACTCCTAGTCACAGAGAGCAACTAAGAATTGCAGAATTCTTTCTGGTGTTTAAAAAAAAAGATCCTTTAGTCAAAATCCTAATATCATGATGGTGTAGGCTCTTCCTTAGTTTAAGGATCAATCTTTCTCTTTTTTAAAATTAGGATTAACAACCACACCGCTTCTACAGTACAGGGGTCAGAGGAAACATAAACATGCAGACACATGAAAAAAATACTTTCACTAGACACCAAAATTAAAAGAATTTCCTGAATGCAATTTCCTTTCTTCATTTCAAGACTGCTCTGGCCTTTTTGTTTTTCTTAAGTGAGACTCCCTGGGGTTTAAGTTTGGAGAAACAGAAAGACCATGAAAACCATCTATTAATGTTGGGTGGGGAGGTAGTCCAAAAGAAAACTATATAGTGAGTTCACATTCTGTCTCAAAAGATGTATAGCTATTTACAAAAAAATTATACTTTTGATAAAGTACTACTGACTTGTATATAAATGCAGTTGCTTAGTTGTTAAAATTCTATAAAGGATTAAAAGGAACAACTGAAAAATATAAAAAAAGTAATGAAGCTATCAATGTTGAAATTTGCTATTGCAGAGATAATAAAATTGAGGTTCAGTTATTTACTCAAATATTTCTAGCACCACATTCTAGATATTTTCTTTAGATACTTTAAAATAGCAAGAATGAGTCTACTTTTCCTCAGCATACATAGCTAATTAAATATAAAAGACATGGAAAACCACCATAATGCACCATTTTCTTAGCTTCTAAATTCTGTAGGTCTTCAGATATTTTTTTAAGAGAATAGAGAAAATGGTCATTATAATTTAATGAACGCCCACAAATTATGTTTGTTAAGAAATACACTAATGCTAAGGAGAAGTTTTGCTGAAGGGATACACTCCCAGAAATGATTGTGGACATTTATATTTAACATTTATGTTTTTGACTACCATAAAGGATCACAAGTGTCTACTGGAAGAAGTAATTTCTAATTTTGCTGAGGCATAAATGTGCATGAAAATCTGTGATATATATGTGCATGTGTGTGAGTGTGTGCTTATGATGTGAGTATGTGTGCATGTACAGGATTCACAAATATGAATGAATGAGCTTAGCAGATCTAGTAGTTTTGCTTTGGTTAGCTAATTGATGGGTGCACTGAATGCTTGACAAATTATACTTACTGCATTTAGCTGGAGAAACTATATGAGGGTGGTATTAACATTTGGCACTTTGCAAAGCTCTTGGGATATATGCCTTAAGAACTCAAAGATCTATTTTGCTTAGTAATTGGCATATAGTTCACAAAAAGCATTACTGTAGATTTAAAAATGTTTTAAAAATAATCTTCCCAAAAGTATTTCTCATGAAAATTATTGTTAGATTATTCATTTTCTGCACGTATTTTTAAAAAAAATAGGTATTATAAATATATGCCAAGTTTCAATATAAATGATTATGATGTCAAGGGGCTTAATCTGAAGGTCACAATATAATGTTCAGAGGATTTTTTAAACCAGCATTTCATTGTAATCATGAAAAAGCATCTGAATGAATACTAACATTATTATTTTGGTAATTTTAGCCATTGTCCATAAGGATTCATGTGAATTTACAGTCTGGAGGTTTTTTTTTTTTCATAACTAGAAAGATAAGTGAATCTTTCTTGAGTGATAGGTAGCCAATAATAAATGCAGCAGAATCAATAGAAGCTATAGGCCTAAGTTGCCCCAAGGTGCTGCATTAATCTTGCTTTGCTTTCAGTGGAAAAAAAAAATGGAATTAAGTAAGTAACCCTTGAGATTAGGGTGAATAAATGCATATCAAATATTGGTACTATTTGATCCTGGGTCATCTACATAGATGCGGTAAGATAGGACATTAGAAATTTAAAAATAATTTAGGTGCACGCATTTCTGTCCAAATTTTTCTAATCCAAAAGATAGTGGGATGAGTATCAACTAATAAAACAGATAGCAAGGCCATCTTCTTCCAGGCAAAATTCGATGAAAAAATTATTTAATACATATATTTCCATAATTTCCTGAAGTTGTAATTTACATTTGTGTCTGTTTCAATAAGCCAATAAGCAGTAGGTGCTATGGTATAATATTATGGTGGTAGAAGTTAAAAAGAAAGGAACAAGAAAAAAAGTGTCAGTTTCTCCAGCGTGGAAGAGATCACACTATACTGTCAGCCACACACCTGCCAAGGGAATCTAGCAGAGGCCAGTGATTTCTTCCCCAACCCCACTTGTCTCTGGGGCTGCAGTAGCAGGAGTGATTAACTTGGGTTCACAATATGACCTTTCACTGCCTTCAAGCGTATTTTTGATAATACCAAGTGCTCAGGAAATGCAAGTGAATCTTAAAAGCGCGAGGAACCTGTGAGCATTTATTAGGTTCTGCTAACTGAGAAAGCCCTGTATCTGTAGCACATAGGGGATGATTTGGGTCATGGTAGGTTTGGGATCAGTTAATATACTCTACTGTGTAGTCTTTTCTCCATCCCATAAGACCTGTTTTTCTGGATTATTATGAAGATGATGTAAGATAATAATGTACATGAAAGAACTCTATCAAAAATGATGAGTTATGTTCTCTGAAAAATGTCAGGTTTACAAATATTTGAGAAAGCTCCATTGTATGGTAAAAACAGCAGGAAACCTGGTACAAACAGAGTCATATTCAGATTCCACCTACTACTACTTTTAGGTGCAAGGGTAACAATAGGAAATTGGTAGAATGTAGGTAAGTTCCTTTGTGTGACACATGAGCCTCAGTTTCCTGATCTGTACGATGGAGATAAATACTTCCTTTGAAGGTCTGTGAGGCTTGTGTGAAAAAACATAGTTAAGGTACCTAATGGTACCAGGGACAGTGTAGATTCTTAATAAATCCTTGTCTTAATTCTCCTGATGATATATTTATTCTACCATTTTCTGGATTATAAAAATGGCAATTTGAATTGACATTTTACAATATTATATTTCTCTCTAATAACATAAAATTTCAAGGCAATAACTAAGCTCAATTACAACAGAACACATCCGAAGAAGCACATGGAACCATTAATAATGTCATAGAAAGTTGCCTTAAATGCTTTTTGGAGAGGCAGGAAATAAATGATAAATGAATGAGTGAATGAATAAATAAATGGATAGAAAATAGTAATAATTTTATAATTTAATAATGATTTATACATGTTAAATGCCTGGTTATAAGTACTATTAATTTTTTTAGGAAATTAGAATAAACATCAGTAAATAAAAACATTAAAGGAAATTAAATATTAAAATAATTTTGTTGTGTATATTGACATTTTGTTAATATGTTGCCTAAAATTACCATAGAACATGTAATTTACTGTTTATACTATAGGAAGCCTATATGGAGCTTGTAATCCATGAAAAATGTACAAAACTTGACCTGGCATGTAATCAATACGAGCAAATTAGAAATATTCAAAAACACAGAAAAATCTGGGAGAATCTTCTCTCTTCATCTACATCAATATTCACTTTGTAAATAGAAGAACAGATTCTTCAGTCTTCATTTATGAACAACTATATCTTTTAATTAGTTTATTATAAATTTGTTTAAAACATTTGAAAAAAAAAAAAAACTAGATACTTTTGGTAACCAAACAGAAACTCAAACCAGAAAACAAGTAACACCCTGAGTTAGGACCTCAGCTAGTACAAATAGTGGCTTTCCATCAGTTACTGATATGGAGGTTGGGAAAGGTTAGAATCAAAAAAAGGTGCCCTCTCTGGGTACACAAACTGCAAAAATTGCATCTCTGTGCGACAGAGAAAATACGAAAAACCGCTCTCTCTTAATTGCAAGAGGTACAGTTTGCCAAGCAGAGAATGGGGAAAGGGTGTGGACTTCAGCCCCTGCATGTTCCCTGAGGAGTCGCTATAACTCCATTTCCAGCACTTAACTGGTAATACGTGAAAATGTTAATTTAGATTCCTCAGGCCTCCAGAGCTATTTGCCACAGAACCTATCTAGAGATGGCTAGTATTGTCATTCAGAAATTTTATAAATAAAAAGAGCTCCCATATTTCCATGGGAGAATGAACAGTTTTATCAGTTTTATCTACAGAAAATACTTCTTTATAAATTGATCTTACTTTATATTTTCAGTGCAATTCTTATGGCTAACAAGCATTTGGAGACAGCAAAAAAAATCTTAAATTGCTGGTACAAAATTTTTATTATCTTAAGTAGCAAGACAAAAAAGTTGTAATAGGTTTTTATGCATTTGTAAGTCAAGGGAAAATAATTTTTGTCTCTTTCCTCTCCCAGTGAGGAGTCAGGGAAATTGAACCTTGACCATAAGACCTGTTAGCAATGGTCAGCGGAGCCAACAAAGGAAAATTTTAAGAGAGGGTGACTCTAAAACTTGGCAGAAGAAACAAAGACATTTTCAAATTAAAGCAGCTCTGCAGAAGAGCTGTGCCTGAGCACAAAGATGGGGTGGGGGAGACTTAGAGTGGAATCCATGGGAACAAGGAGAGTCTGGAATATTCCTGAAACATCAAGCACCCAGTGCCCATACCTGACAAGGCTCCTGCACTGGCAGCAGGATAGGAAAGTCGCCCCAGATGCTAAAGGTGAAAGTTTATAGGCTTTAAACTGATAATTTGGGGTTATATAATCTTTTAGGGGTAATGGAGCCAACTGTCCTGTCTATATTCCTTTTCCCTCCCTTGCCTTCTCTTCTCTCTCTCTCCACACCCCCCCGCCTCGTGTGGATAACATATTGATAATAATTCATTTTATGATGAGTCTTTCAATACTCAAATTATTTTTGGCTTGCAATTTAATGTACCTTCCAAAGAGAATTCCTTTAGGTCATCTCTGTGTCTAACTGAGGAAGGTTGAAAAGTCTCTAAATATTAGAACTCTGTAATATTTCTGATATAGATTCTCTTAGAGCTATAGTAACAGTTAATGAATCTGTTCCCTTGGGCACCCCAAACAAGATCAGAAAGTTAATATAGCAACATAGAGGTACCAAATTGATATTTGGGGAACAATTTAAACATTGAGAAACAGCGTTTCAAGTATATTACCATTTTTCAGACACGGAATATATCCATATTGTTCTATAGATGGCTGAGTTTAATAGGTCTAAACATTAGCAAAATAAGGGGCTTTCCATACAATTTCAAGGGGTGCAAACAACATCTCCCTTCCTATCAAGATCTTGCTAATCTGCTCACTAAATTTTGAAATTCCA
>RCUC01105815.1:0-16065 GCA_003697995.1 Taxidea taxus jeffersonii
CACCACTCTGTAGCTATATACTTCACCACTGTGATAGTCCCATTCAGAATTTATAAGTGAAACATCCCCTTCTCATCCCCTCCCCCACACCAAATTCCTAATCCCGTTTCTTCCAAGCCACTTAAGGAACAAACCAATGCCACTAACAGTCTGATAAGCTGTACACTTTTTAATCCAAATGCACATCTCTACCTAACTTCACACAGCTGTTTCTTTCTCTCCCCACAGCTATTAAACTAAAATAGAAACATTACTGGCCTTTGGGTCAGATAAGTCTAAATTCAAATCCTGGCTTAATAACCTTGGGAAAATCACTTCAATTCTCAGAGCTACAGTTTCCTCATCTACAAAATGAGAAAAATATTCACCCATAAGCGCATTGTTGTACAGATGTAAAGCACCTACCCCAGTGCCTAGAATATAACAGGTGCTCAGTGAATAGTAGCTACTATCATTCTTATCATCAACTTATTTGAGTCGTCTTAATTACATATTTATCTCTTTAGCGATAGGAAGGGTGAGTTTCAGTGAACTTTGCCCTCATCAGCAAAAATTACCTGAAACAAGTTCTTCCGGAGTTTGGCCACCCTACAACACACAGGCATGCAAATACACACACACACACACATACACACACCCTACTTTCTAACCTGGGTATGTATTACATGGGGCAGCCGTCTCCCCTGGCCATTACATTTTAGATGCTGGCTCTGGGAACTTGGCAAACATGGATACATTTGTTTTAACATACACTGTAGTGATGAGAGTTCTGAGAGCTTCCTGAGAGGCCTGAGATAACCCAGAGAGGCCCAACGGGAGCAGAGCTACTGAATCACCCTAGAGAGAATTAGAAGCACATGAGATTTGGAAGCCTGCCTGCCGGCCTGCCAGTGACATTTCTGGTCATTACCTAGGCCAGAACTGCACAATAGGCATCCAGGAGCTCTGTAGAATGTGGCCAACAGAGGAAAGGGATGGATCTGTCCTCACTGGGCCATGCTAGCAACACAGCTGACTCTCTTAAACCTTTGCCTCCTCCACCAAGTCTCCCTGGAGGAAACTGCCAGGGAAGAAAGCTGCTGTGATGTCCGCTCAGGCTGGAGTTCTCTGAGGTCCGGGGAGTTCCAGAATCAGAGATAACGGGGGTTTTTTTGTTTTGTTTTTTTTTATATTTTATTTATTTATTTGTCAGAGGGAGCGAGCACAGGCAGACAGAGTGGCAGGCAGAGGCAGAGGGAGAAGCAGGCTCCCTGCCGAGCAAGGAGCCCAATGTGGGACTCGATCCCAGGACGCTGGGATCATGACCTGAACCGAAGGCAGTCGATTAACCAACTGAGCCACCCAGGCGTCCCCAGAGATAACGTTTTAAAAGCCAGCAGAAAAGAAGGCTCCCCCCTCCATCCCACAACCCAGGCTAAGAAAAGCAGTTAAAGTGTATTCTGTTCATTTGGCTGCCTCACGTTTGACCTGAGGTAAACCCATGTAGACCATGAAACCAAAGACAGGGACAGCAGGACCCAAGGAAGGCCTGTCCACAGGACTCATGTCGGCCCTCTCGGAGCACAGCCCTGCTGCAACCACCTGCTCAGGTAGCCGTTGCTGTGGCAAACAAAACCTGCTATCGAGGGACACCTAGGTGGCTCAGCCAGTTAAGCATCAGCCTTCAGGTGGGGTTGTGATCCCAGGGTTCTGGGATCTGGTAGAGCATCAGGCTCCTTGCTTGGCAGGGAGTCTGCTTCTCCCTCTGCCTCTGCTTGCCACTCCCCCTGCCTGTGTGCATTCACACTCTCTCTCTCTCTCTCTTTCTGACAAATAAATAAATAAAACCTTTAAAATTTTTATTAAAAAAAAACAGAAACCTGTTAGCCAGAGTTAAGGGCCAAACCATCCCCCAATGTAACTAATAACTATTGTCGAGCACAGCTTCAGTAAGTCCTCCACAAATAGGGACAAAATACTAGGGACAAAAACTCCTCAGAAAACCCACCATGTGGGGTGCCTGAGTGGCTGAGTGGGTTAAAGCCTCTGCCTTCAGCTCAGGCCATGATCCAGAGTCCTGGGGGCTTCTCTGCTCAGCAGGGAGCCTGCTTCCCCCTCTCTCTCTGCCTGCCTCTCTGCCTACTTGTGTGATCTCTGTCCATCAAATAAATAAATAAAATCTTAAAAAAAAAAAAGAAAAGAAAACCCACCATGTGAATTCTACGCCTACTCTCAGAGCACTCTGTCTAAGCTTTTTTTTTTTTTTAAGATTTTATTTATTTATTTGACAGAGATCACAAGGAGGCAGAGAGGCAGGCAGAGAGAGGAAGGGAAGCAGGCTCCCTGCTGAGCAGAGAGCCCGATGTGGGGCTCAATCCCAGGACCCTGAGATCATGACCCGAGCCAAAGGCAGCGGCTTTAACCCACTGAGCCACCCAGGCGCCCCTGTCTAAACTTGTCATTGGAACTGATGCCACATTATCGGTCACTCTCCCTTCATGCCTACTCAATCCAAGGATCCATTCATTGCTATCCATCAGCTACTTACTGAGCACACACTCTCTAACCAGCACGGTGAGAGATACTAAGGATAGGTAGTATGGCCAACAAATCAGACATGGCTCTTGTCTTCAAGACAGAGGAAAAGATGCAATATGAAACAAACAAAAAAAAAATCAGATCTAAATCTGATTAAAATCTATAAAGTCTATTAAAACTTATATAACATTTTCATACAAATTAACTCTCTTTTAACCCCATTTTTCAAGTGAGATTTGGGTCCTACAGCCAGCCAGTAAGGACTTCAGCCAGTGCTCTTGATTCTAGAGCAGGCAGGCTATCTCTTGCTTCAAGAGGCTTGAGCAGGTTGTGAAGTGCCCAAAGTAGTACAGACCCCAAGTGCCACCAGAGCTTAATGGGAGAGAGAGGGAACTCGTGGCTAGTAGTGTCAGGGAACACTTCCCAGAGGACTGAGAGGTTAGGTAGGAAGAAAAGAGGAGAAGGAGGGCATTCTGGGAGGAGAGGACAATGACATAAGTAAAGGTAAAAGAGAAACAGGGTGAGGTTCTGCAGACCAGGATAAAGAAAACAGAGTGGCTGGGCCAAGGCCCAGAGAGAGGAACAGGCAGATGAAGAAGGCCAAGTGGTCTGGGACAACAAGCCTGGGTGGGGAAGGAAACTACCACCCATCAAGGGATTTTAGAGGCTACACCATCTTTACCCCAAGCTCCCCAGTAGAAGACAAAAGTACAAACGGTTCCATAGCTCAGGGGTTAGAGCACTGGTCTTGTAGAAGACAAAAGTACAGGGCTGCTGGCTCATTTCAGGTTTTCTGCACGTGGTCTCTCGTGAAATAAACCTGCTCCACTCCGACAAACGTGACAGGGCCATGGCCATCCCTCTGCAGGTCCCCTCACCAGCACAAGTTATGCCAACACAGGCGAGGCTTTGTCAAATTCTCAGGGCCCAAAGAGCTTCCCCTTGGCACTTTCCAGGTGTCCCATAAAGCTCTAGACACATTTCCCCTGCCTGGGGAGGCCCCAAGTCCATACATAATGCAAGTGGCTGAGCCGAACACCACTGAAACACGCAGCACAGCAGCTGGACGCTCCTCCTTCGGGGAGCCTGCTCCTCACGTCCCAAGAGACAGAGATCCCTCCTCACCCTGAACTGAAATCCCAAGGGAGTGGTACAGAATGCAGACAGATATTAGTCACCCTTTGCAACATATCCTCCTGGGCCTTATATGAAAGTTCTCTAGCTGTTCGGGAAACTCCTTAGAAACAGTGCTTGGCACTGGCTCTATATACTCCCAATTCTGCCCAGCCCAATTTCTGTGAACATGATACAATATTACGAACTGCTTTCTAGTTCTCCTCTGTATAGGTCTCAGACCCCCTAACAATCCACACTGGCTGTGTTAGAGCAGAGGGACTCCAGCAAAGAGTAGAAATAGTATGTGAATGAGAATCAGACAAAATTAGATTCTAGCCCAGGCTAAGACATTGGGCAAGTTTCGTTGGAGTCTCAAGTCTCATGTGGAAAGATGAGATGGTCCTTAAAAGCCCTTCAGCTTTGACATACTAGGATGTTAAGTCCTAGCACCCAACACCAATGACCTAAAATGTCACAGTAAGTTTTTCGTCTGTCAGTATGTAAGTTCCAAGTCAATGCCACTTATAAGTCTAGCTCTCTGAGGCCAAGCTGGCATGGTAAAGTCTCCAAGGTCAGTAGATGTACAATGGGCTTCAGAACTTAAGGTACCAAAATGAGGTGTCTCAAGACAAGGCTAGAACCTAGGATAAAAAGCTACTTTAGGACTGGGCCTAAAATACAGGAAGAATATAGAGGGAGGGGCCATGCCAACTCTACATGTCAAAGCAATGAAGTCATGCATGAACCAAGAGGACACAATACCAAAGGGAGTACAGAGAGACTCCACAAAACTCTAGGAGGCAAGTAAAAGAAGTTAAGAAAAGCTAAGAGGGCATAGCTCCTAAAAGCCATTGTTCCCAAGATCATGACCCTAGGGTGATACCACAGGCATCTTCTTTTTACCACAGGCAGGATAAATGTATCATGGCCCTAGGGTGATACCATTGCCCCCGGTGATCCCCACCCTGCTGTTATTCACACCCTTGTGTAAGCCCTTCACACTGAGTATGGGCCAGACTTACTGATTTGCTTCTAATAAACAGAATAGGGTAGAAGTTGTGGCATATCAGTTGTGAGATTAGGCAATAAAAAAACTGTCCTGTCCTTGGGTACTCCCTCCTGGATCACTTGTCCTGAGGGAAGCCAGCTACTGTGTCATGAGGCAGCCCAATGAAGAGTCCCATGTGGCAAGGGACGAAGGCCTGCCAACAACCACAGAATTTAACTTGCAGATGTGCCGCCCCCCATCAAGCCCTCAGCCCCGGCCCAACAGTTTGGTGCAACCTCATGAGAGACCTGAGCCAGAGGCACCCAGCTAAGTGAGCACCCAGATTCATAACCCACAGAAACTGTGAGATAATACATGTTTACTATTTTAAGCCTCTAAGTTTGGGGATAATTTGTTATGCACCATTACAGGCAGGGACCAAGCCCATCTGGTCAGCCATTTCAAGCCTGCAGGTGGGGCTAGGGAAGTGGTTACAACCAGTAAAAGGAAGGGGGTATGGGGGGGAAATAAGGTCCAACACAAGCACCCAGACTTTATCAATAGCTTCCCTACAGCCTAGAGTAAGCCCTGAATAAAAGCCTTACTCGGCTATACCCAGAGTCTATAGGTGTTTGATGGGTATACCTCAAGTTAAACAATAGAACTGTAGGAGGTTAAGAGAAGCAACTACCTTTAGAGAGGTGCTACCACAAGTGGACACTTGGATTCTAACTGAGGTTTTTCAGACCCACAAAAGCTAGGGTTGGGAGGACCCAACTAGCCCTAATCATGCTGCACTTGAGAGTGTATAAAGCCCTCTCACTACATTAAGTTATCTCATGTGATCCTCACTACAAACCTATCCATTAAGGTTACTGATTCCCTTTCTACAAATAAAAAAACTGAGGCTGAAAAAGATGAAGTGACTTACCCTCCACTAGACCCATAGCTAGTCAGGAAAGGAGCTAGAATTCTCAAGTCCCCCTAAATCCAGATATTTATTTCTGATGGCTGTGGCCAACTCAGACCCTTCTGCAAAGCCAAGCTGATCATCTCACTCTACACGGAGGCTTCTATCCAGCCCCACCCACTCATTTCCCAAGCCTCTCCTCCCCGCTCCTCCTGGGTCCTTGGTGGAATTAGATGGGCCTTCCAGCTACTCTTAACTGCATTCTCTTGGTAAGGATTAAAAACATTAAGAGTCTGGTTTCCTTTAAACCCAACACAAAGTTCTTCCAGGTAATGTAAAACTATCGGGCCCAAACTGATCTAGATGATTTTTTTTTTTTAACAGAGACAAAGAATGAGAAATTCTAAAACAGTGAACTTTCTAAGTAAGTGAAGCTTCTTTGTTCAACATTACCTAACCCTCTCCAAGGAAAATTTTTTCAACTTCTAACCAAATGCTTAGTGAACTACCGGAGAATCAGAAGCAGAAAATAAATCCCCTTCAGTGTAGTTCTACAAACTTCATTATATACAAGTATACTACATGCCAAGCCTTTGCTAGGAGCTTGGTGTCCTACCCTCCGAGGGGCTTATGGTATACTGAGGAAGGCAAGCACAGACACAGATAACTCCACAGGCACAGCATGGTTCTTAAGATCACAGACTCCACCAGACTCTTGGTGATACATGACTAGACTATTCAAACACTCTGTCAACACAGCTATCACCAGACCACTGAGGCTAAAGGCTCTGAGTGCCAGATCCGTGAGGAACACATCAACAGGTAATACATTCTGATAAAACCAGCAAAGGCTTGGCACACGGATCCCCAGAGGTATAATTCTGGTCCTACGACATTTTAGAAATGGGAGCAAGAACACAAATTTCTCAGCCACCGATGTGTCACTTTAAAAGACCATAATATTAAAAAAAAATCCCACCTAATTCCAAAGTTAAGGATAAAATAAAATAGATTGAAAAAGAAGAAACAGGGATGCCTGGGTGGTTCAGCCGGTTGAGCGTCTGCCTTCGGCTCAGATCACGGTCCCAGGGTCCTGGGATCAAGCCCCATGTTGGGCTCCCTGCTCAGGGGGGCAGCCTGCTTCTCTTTCTCCCTCTGTCCCTCCTCCCAGCTTGCACTCTCTCTCCCCGTTTCTCAAATGAATAAATAAAATCTTTTAAAAAAAGAAAAATAATAAACAGTTCTGAGCATGGATGAAAATATCAAGTACCCTGGGTGAGCAGCACCTCCATGGGTTGAGGAAAAGCCCAAAATGTATACCAAGACATGAGATGGTTTGAAAGGAAGAGAGAAAATGTGATCCATTCAAACAGGCCCTGACTGCATCTTTTCCAACAAACTTTAACAGAGGCTGTAGGTTGGGCACAATAAAAACAGAGATAGGGGCACCTGGGTGGCTCAGTGGGTTAAAGCCTCTGCCTTCAGCTCAGGTCATGATCCCAGGGTCCTGGGATCGAGCCCCACATCAGGCTCTCTGCTCAGCGGGAAGCCTGCTTCCTCCTCTCTCTCTCTCTGCCTGCCTCTCTGCCTACTTGTGATCTCTGTCAAATAAATAAATAAATTCTTTAAAAAAAAAAAAAAAACAGAGATAAATAAAGTACAACCCCTCTTCCCTTCTTCCACAGACTTTACACTTGGGAGAGAGCAAACATATATACAATATTGTTATGTGTTACATCAGAAATGTACACAAAGTGTCCTGGGGGTAATAAAGAAAGCTCTGTATCGTTATTATTTTATTTCTTAAACTGTGTCCTGGACACGCGGTATTCAATGTATTATTCTTTATACTTTGTTGTATATTTTAAATATTTCATTTTTTTAATCAGCAGTAACCAAAAAAAAAAGAAGAAGAAGAAGAAGGAAAAGAAAGAAAGAGAGAGAAAGTTCTGTTGGAAGCCCAGACTTCTCTCCCTAGAAGTCTGACAGCCAGAGCTGCTGTTTCCTGGAGTATCATTTCCCACAAAGGGAAACGTACCACAGCATGCCCATGAAGTCATTAAGCAACGGTATCTCACGGTTACTCAGCAGGAAATGAGGGGCCCCTTTGCTCAAACCCAAGTTCTATAGAGCCCAAGGAAACCATTTCCCTCAACAAGACTTCATCCCTTCCTTGCCAAAGAACAGGCATTCTTAACATGAAGGCCCCACATTCCTGAGAAGCCCACGGATAGAATTCAGAGGACCCTGTGAATTTGGATGGGAAAGAAATTACAACTTTATTTCCAAATTTCTTTTACTGAAAGTTAACATTTCCTTCCATTATATCTTATGGGCAACAAAGCACAGTATTAGTAGCAGTACCTATGATTTTGTCACCAAAAGAAATGACATTTTCACACCACATTATACTTGCACATGTCTCAAAATGGTATTCACATTTATCACTACTTCAAAAATTATGGTAGCTCTTAGCCCTGCCCCTAGATCACATATAACTGCAATCTTCCTGTCTACAGGCTCTCATGCGAGGTACCCGGCCAAGTATGAAGCAGCTATTGTTCAGCCACCAACTGGGAGACTCCATGTCCTCACACTGGTGACCCAGGCATCTACAATGCCCCTTGCTCCAGCCTTCCCTACATCAAACCACCACTCCCTCCTGATTCCCAGGAAGCCCTCTCTAGTCACCTCAGCCGAGCCTAACCCACACACACAGCTCTCTTAATTCTTAGCCTATACTGTCCACACTGCCTGGTTTTATGCTTCCTTAAGCCTGTGCATTATGCTATATTTAATACAGAGCATGCCCCCTGCCCCCAGACTTAGACTTCTTTGGTATCCCTAAGTCTCTTCCATAGCACAAAGCAAGCAGTGAGCACTCATTACGGACTTGTGGGTTGAATAACCAATTAAGTCAGGGTCCTTGACTCAACTGTCTTCATCTAGTTCGACCAATAACCCACTGTGGAACTTGTATTTGATGCTTCTCTGGATGTCAGTTCCCTCATTTGTAAAAATAAGTGGGTTGAACTAACTGATGTTTCCACCTCTTAACTTCTGAATTAGGCAACCACTTTCTATCTCCCAAGATATGAGAAAAAATTATGGGGGAAACTGAAATGCCTCCCCCAGCTCTCCCAGGCAGTGTTAGTCACTTGCTCCTCTGGGCTTCCCACAGCCTTGTGTGTGTGTATACAATACCTCTATCACAGCATTTATCACAAAGCTGTGAGAGAGTGTATAACCTAAGGGCTGAGGTGGAGGCAAGAAGAGTCAGGCTGCCTGGGTTCAAATTCTAACTCTACTCCTTACTTGCTGTATAACCTTGGGCAAGTTACTTAACCTCTCTCTGATTCCATTTTCTCAAATATAAAATAAGGCTAATCCTCAGCACACTGGATGATAGTAAGAATTAAGTGAAATAAAATGGAACAGTGCCTGCCACACACTAAGCACTAACAAATGTTAGTTGCTATTACCGTCCTGTTATTAATGTCTTCCTAGGCACTGAGTTGCTCCTTGAGCTGGATCTCTGTCCTCCTCCCCTTCTCCAAACAGATTACACTTTGATTATGCTTTCTTCCGCAGCACCACACCATGATAAAACATTTATGTATTTATTTCCTATCTCCCCACTGGACCATAACCTCCTTGAGGGCAGAGAACATATCTGTTTTGTTCATCCTTAAATTCCCGCCACCGAACATAGTGTGTGGCACAGAGCAGACACTCAAATATTTGTTAAATAAATAGCACATGAGCTGGTACTGTCCAGAGTTTGCTAAATAAATTAACCTAGCTAAGGAGTGATTCTCAAAGCTGAGGTGTGGGTGCAGATGATGTCCTAGTTGCTCCCGATTAGTGTGACCCTCTCCCAGCCCCAATATTAGCCTCAGCCAAGCCCCACCCACCTGACCTTGGCCCCCATCCAGTTCCGGGAGCTACCCTCAGCTAAAATTAGCATAGCCACCAAGATGGCCAGGCCATTTATAGCCTTGGAGGCAGCAGCAACTAGCTGGGTGGGCAGACAGGGCTCTGGCCTCCCACTCCCATCAGGGGTTGATTGAGAACCCAGCCTGCTTGGATGCCTATCCTCCAGGGCCCTGGTCTGGCTATACTGAGTCACTCTACAGTTCTGGATCGGAGTTATCTCACACCCTGGCAGTCACAACCTGACTCACCTGGGATCCCCCATAAACATTCTTCAGAAAACCTTTTGAGTTTCTGGAAGCAATGAGCCCAGAGTCTACGGGAGGTTCCAAGCATCAGTTTCAGGCCAGCTTCAGAAATGCAATCCCCAGGGTGGCACACCCAGGCCCAGATCTTTACTGAGAAAATGACTTAGCACAGCTGGGTGTACTGGAATCAAAGAGCCAGAAGGGGACAGGAATGGCCTCTCCACTGTTGGATGAGAGGGCCTCTTAGCAGAGCACAAGCTTTCACTGCAGGAACAGGGTTTTAAGATGGACGTATACAACCAATGAGAGAAAAAAACCCAATTCTCTGGCCTCTGCAGAAGACTCTCCAGGTGCGAAAATGACAGCCCTCTCCTTGGATCTTACCAGCTCAGTTACCAGGGCCTGCCTAAATAACTGACCAGGAAGAAAGTAACGTTCTCTTGGCCCTGCCTAGCACTCCTTTAACAGGGCAGGGCCAGAGAAGATGGAAGAAATCTAAGTAAGACCTGCCTATAAGAGAGCACAGGACCCGGTTTCTTGACCTACAAAAAAGGGGCTCATACCACCCGCCATGCATTCTACTAAGCTATTATGAGCCGTTTATAGGAAAAAATAGCTATATGGCTTATAGTTTATAATTGCACTTATAAACTATAGATAACATAAGTTGACCAGGTATGCCAAAGATGATTAGAGAAATGGCAGCTTTAAGTGCAAGTAAAACTCCTGCGCTCTAAGAATACATGGAGACTGGAAGGGCTACAAGGGTTCCTGGCTACATAAGGAGCTTCTCCTCAAATCCTTTAGCAGAGCACAGTCATAAGCCACCTCTTTGCAAAAAAAAAAAAAAATGAGTCCCTGTCTAAGCCAAAGTCCCAGATAGGCCCAAGGGACAACCTAGAACAACAGTGCTGGGGTCCCCAGGTTCCCACAAACTATAATCATGCCTAGCACCTAGGGTCCTTCTCTGAGACTTCCCTCCCTGAGATTCAGTATTATTATGACAACAGAAACTAATTTCTGAACTGAGAGGGATCAAGGACCAAACCAGAGGCCTAAGTGGTATAATCAGCATAGCCAGGCCTCTGAGATAGCTATGAGGAGGGCTGTCCCCACAAGATCAAGTCACCTCGTGGTTCTGAGGGATGCTGGAAGGCCTCTTACCTTAAGCACAATTGTCTCGATAGGAAGTTAATGCTTAAAATTCAGAACGTCATCACTTTAGCTCATGTCTAAAATATAAATCAGGGGCGCCTGGGTGGCTCAGTGGGTTAAGCCTCTGCCTTTGGCTCGGGTCATGATCTCAGGGTCCTAGGATGGAGCCCTGCATAGGGCTCTCTGCTCAGCAGGGAGCCTGCTTCCCTCTCTCTCTCTCTGCCTGCCTCTCTGTCTACTTGTGATCTCTGTCAAATAAATAAATAAAATCTTTTAAAAAATAATAAAATAAAATATAAATCACCTCCCCTCCTCCAAAAATATTCATTTTATGTCAGGCACTCATATTTTAGGGCGAGAAAAGGACATTTTAGCCTTATAAGCAGGAATGTCACTGACAAAGCAGAGATGTTCCTAGGCTTTACTTCACAGTTTGATCTACATCTGCCCACTAGGCTTTCCCTTCACAGCCCAATGAAAACCTAGCTTTGAGCTACACTTCTGGGGCCAAGGAGATACCATATGGAGGAACAGGATTCATCTGCAAGAAAGACCAATCTTCAAAATAACAGCCTAGATGCCTAGGTCCTATGCTTGTATGCAGGGCAACCCTATGGAACTCAGCCTTCAGGTACACCCAGCCCAATCAAAGAAGTTAAAAGAGAGGGTTTTCCAAGAAAGGGTCACCATCAAAGCCAGCATCTGGATCCATCCATGAAACTTCCCAGCCACCATGACCTATGTTTCCTTTCCCTCCTTCTATCAGTGGGTATCCACTGAGCAGTCACCTCATTAAAAACTCAGCTATACACTCTCCCTAATCTGCAGCCCACTGCTTTGGATAGAACACAGTGCCAGAGTGAGAGAAAGGAGGAAAGAAAACCAAATTCCTTCTAAACCTTGTGTAAAACAACTGAATTTTAAAAGTATTCTTTTCTTTTGCATTCTGCAACAGAACTCCAGGGCTCCTGATATCTGACCAAGCTCCTTGAGTACATAAAGAAAAACAGGACAGATCAAAAATATCATAGAATTCCTACCCTCGTCAGTCAGAAGAAACAGAATAAATCAACAAGTGGCCCCAGAAATTATACCATACCCACAGTAAGAAAAATCCATTTAACTCCCTAGTGGTAAATAGTATTCGTCCTAACGAACTGCCTTGATATTTCAAATAGGATAGCTAAAAGACAGCAGATTACCTAAGGCAAGGGAGGGACTAAGTTTCCCACGATTGTTGGAACAGAAAGGCACACCTTAACATCAAGCTATAGGGCAAAAGAGTTGGCCCAGCCCTGACTTTCCCTGCCCAACCCAAGTAGCCTCAACCTCCCCTGTGCTGCCAAGTGCTGAAACTGGCCAAGAGCAATAGACTTATCATCTGCTTAGGCCATTCTTCCAGAAAAGTAGTCCTGAGAATGGGTCCTGGCTTGCTGATCTGAAAGGCCAAGTTGCCCCAAAGGCCAACCCCTTCTCACTGCCAACAGAAGACGTTCGGGGGAGAGAGGAGGAAAGTTGCTTGCCAGGGACAGAGACATTAGCCATGGCTCCTGAACAGAAAGAACTTGCACTGCTGAGAACAGGCAGTGCTATCACCCGCACATGTAGAAACCTAAGGTTCAACTTGCCCCTCAGTTCTGAGTCAATGCTCCCAGCCCACTCCAGGCCGTGGCAAGGCCTTACCTGCTGCAGTGGACTCCTCGGAACTAGCCCCCGAGCCAGCTCCCGTCGCCTTCTCGCTGTGACTATGGCTGAAGCTCTGGCCGTGATGCAGGAGGAGCCCCCAGAGGAGCCACAGGGCAACACGGGCGCACACATCCATGACTCCAGGTCTCAGTCAACATGCGCCTGATGTGGACACCTCGGGATCCCAGAGCAAAGCCGGGAGCCCAGAAGTGTAGCCCACAGTCCTGGAACCCCAGGCAAGATGCCCTCGAGACGCCGCAGCTGTCCAGGCACCCGCCGGCCTGCCTCCTACGACAACCAAAGGTCAAGTGCTCCAAGTTTGGGCGCGGGAGGAGGGCGGGTTCCTCCCTTCCAACAGTGGGTCCGCCGGAGCTGCGGCGGCCTGAGCGCCGAGTCTGCTCCAGCCGCTTCCGGAGAGTTTGGACAGGGTGGCTGCCGGGCCGCTGTCAGCTCCGCAGCGGGCTACACCTCTGCGGGAGGAGGCGGACGGGCGGGATCTCCCGCGGGCACCGGAGTGG
Organism: Taxidea taxus jeffersonii; assembly: GCA_003697995.1. NCBI lineage: Eukaryota > Metazoa > Chordata > Mammalia > Carnivora > Mustelidae > Taxidea > Taxidea taxus. The sequence goes on from RCUC01105815.1 coordinate 13,072, forward strand.
GGGAGGAAGGGAAGAGAGGGGGAAGAGGGAGGCACCTGGCCTCTCCCCGCCGAGTAGCCGCGAGCAGCACAGGCTCGGAGAGGGCGTGCAACTCGCAGGTCCCCGCGGGCGCGGGCGGCTCCGGGATCCCAGGCCTCCTAGGCCGAGGTCAGCGCCCCCGCCCAGTCCCGTGCCCAGGCGGCCCGCCGTGCCCAGGTTCAGCAGGCGGACGCGCACTGGCCAGGCCCGGGACAGCGGCTCCCCAGCAGCCAGGCGGGCGGCGCGGGGCGGGCCCGGGGCGGGCGGGGGCGTGCTCTCCTGCAGGCCCGCCCCGCGCCGCCCGGCCCCCAGCGAAGCCCGGCCCGCCCCAGCGCCGGGCTTATCCCGGAATAACCTGTTAGAGGCAGCCGCTGGGTGCCCCCAGCCCGCGGTAGGCTCTCCCCGGCCCCAGTCCGCACTGGTGTCTGCAGGACCCGAGCTTTCCTGCGCCAAGGGTCGGGTCCCGGCCTCCTCTTCCCCCACGGGAATCTCTCCCGCTCTAACCGCCCGCGGATGGGCGGGCGCGCCCCGGACACGCAGTTGCTCAGGTAACCCAGGCCTGCGGCGACGGCGACAGTAACTGCCCTGCCCGATCTCCGGGCCTCGGTGCTGCTGCACTCGCCTCAGCTCTAAAGCCGGGCTGGACAGAGACCCCCGGCACAACGATTGCTATCCGGGAATGCCTGAAGCGACAACCGCCTGGCCCGGATGGGCCGGGGGCACGCTCCCAGCCCCCACTTCGAGCCGGCTTTCAGGTTCCGCCCTCCCTCCGCGCCGCGCAGCCAATCAGCTTCCTCCTCCCTGCAGTTTAGGAACCTGCGCGCTTAGTCACCCGCGCGCAGCGGCCCCTGGCGGGCAAATCTGGGTGCTGCAGACAGGACTCGAGCTCCTGGGAGGCCCAGCCCCTTTGCAGAGGGTTTGGAGAGTGAAGCAAGGATCCGCACCAGGGCAACCTATTAGGGACTGGGAGTGTTTTCAGGGGAAATGATGCTAGAAAACAAAATGAAACGTCCAAAACACTATAGTTAAAATTGCCCTACGCATCCCTTAAGTCTCGGCTAAAGGACCCCATCAGCCCATCTGCTGATGACCCCCCCCTTCCTGCCACATTCAAGAGAAGTCGCAAGCGCTCCTTAAACTGTCACTATCCGTTTTCCTACCTGCCCCTCAAATCCCCTCCCCTTTGAGGTTTTTGTGGGTAGGGCCTGTGGCTGGTTCCTCTCTGCCTCTCACTCTCCCAGCTTTTAGTGTCGCTTGGAGAAGGTGTTTGCGACTTAGAATGAGTGCCCCAGTGAAGAGAGCCGCGCCTGGGCCTCCTTCAACAGAGCCTGCATTTCCTGTTCTCTCCAGTATGCTGTCAGCAGATCTTTACTAAAACCTGCTCTGTGCCCTACCCTGTCCTTGGCACCGGAGGCAGGGGAAGGAATTAGGCACAGTCTCTCCTCTGACTGACGGAGCTAAGCCAGCTACCTGTTCTGAGAGGGCCCTCAGAAGACCAGGAACATGGATTTACCCAACAGCTGCCTGGCTTAAGGGTTAGGCAGTTTATATAAAAATACACTTCTAACATCATCTACTACTGCTCTGCCCACTCTCAAGCTCCAGTCACACTGGCCTTTAAGTTCCTCAAACACACTGAACCTTTACCACCCTGCCTTTGTATCTGCTGTTGCATCTGCCTGAAACACTCTCCCCTCTCCCTCCAGCTCCGGGTATAGCATCTCTTTCCTTCTTCCAGGTACAATTCAAGGTCTCCTCCTCAGAAACTTCCACTTCTGACCAGTGCCTTGGGTCCAGAGTTGGACCCTACAGATGTCTGCCTCCCTCCACCCCATAGGATTGAGTTTTCAGAGGTCAGGGGGTTGTCCCTTATTCATCGCTGAGAAAGGAGGATCCAGCTATAGGCCCTGCACATAGTAAGTGCTCAGTAAAAGCTGGTAGACATGAATTAATTCATTTGAACACTAAAAGATTTATTGAATAACAACTCTGTGCTGGGAAACTGTCCAGAACAGAAGATGAGCCCCTGACCTAAGTTCTACTAGACCTATGCTCTGTCTGAGTCAGGAGCCTTAAGCTCAAATGGCAAAGTTGGCAGAGAGATAATAAAATTCAGAGAAGTAGGGGGGTAATAGGGAGTGGTAGGGACTCTGGCACACTGGAAAGCAGGCAGAAAGGTGGACTCAGTATTTCTGGATCATCTTTAAGAGAAGATGGAAAGCTGGACTTTTACATGACATATCACTTTTTTTAGTACTAGCAATTAATTTTTTAAAGTAAAAAGCCCTGGGACACCTGGGTTGCACAGTGGTTTAAGTATCTGCCTTTGGCTCAGGTCATGATCCCAGGGACCTGGGATTGAGTCCTGCATTGGGCTTTTTGCTCAGCAGGTAGCCTGCTTCTTCTTGTGCCTGTGCTCCACCTGCTTGTGCTGTTTCTCTCTATCTCTCTGGGAGTGGGGGCAGGGAGTCTTTAAAAAATAAATAAATAGCCCTTTATGGACCATATAAACACATTTGCAGTGTAAATTAATCACTCAGATTGCTAGTTTGTCACTTCTGCCTACGTCAGCTTGCCTGTTCACTCATTTGCCTAAGAGAACAGCCCAGAAAAAAAAGAAAGTAAAACATGTTTAACTTCCTTTAAACTCGACTGCATTATTTCTCTTAGCTATCACATGATTTTTGAAGGACTATGGGAGCATAACTCATTTATACAAAAAGCCTGGGTCTTGAAGGCAGGAAGTGAGGCTCTGTTACCAATTCATACCAAGAACTTGAACCTGTCAGAGCCAGTTGCATTTCCTGTGAGGCTAAAATGGTGGCTGGGAACTAATAATAGAAATAGCATATGAGGTGCCTGGCTGGCTCAGTCAGTAGAACATGGAACTCTTGATCTCAGGGTTGTGAGTTCAAGCCTCACATTGGGTGTGGATCCTACTTAATTTTAGAAAGAAAGAAGGAAGGAAGGAAGGAA
>RCUC01105822.1:0-13192 GCA_003697995.1 Taxidea taxus jeffersonii
TTTTTTTAATTGTAGCCATTCAAGTGATTGTGTAATGGTATTTCATTATGGTTTTAGTTTGCATTTCCTTGATGATTAATGATGTCCAATTATTTACATGTGCCTATTGGACAGTGGTGTGTCTTGCTTTGTAAAGTGTCAAATCTTTTCACATTAAAAAAATTGAATTTAAAACTTCTTTATGTATTCTGAAAACAAGTCCTTTATCAGGTATGTGTATTATATTTTCTCCCATTCTGTGGATTGCCATTTTGTTTTCTTGAATGTGTCTTTTGCAGAGTAGATTAAAATTTATGCAATATATATTTTTATTGTTAGGTTTTATATATGTCATGTCTTAACTGAGGAAGTCTTTATCTACAAAAGCCATAAATACTCCAATAAATACATATATTTTCTTCCAGAAATTTTAATATTTCAGCATTTCCATTTAGACCCATATTCAGTTTAAACTTAATTTTTGTTACTATGTGAGGTTTATGTGAAATTTTATCTTCTATATGGATCTGAAGTTGTTCCAACATCATTTGTTGAAAAATCTATCCTTTCAATTACCTTGCCACTTTGATTGAACATAAAGTGACCAAAAATATATGTGGGTATATTTCTGACCTCAGAATTCTGCTCAAGTGTTCTGTATGTCTCTATTAATGTCACTATCTAAACTTCTTTATTATTGTAGCTTTATAGTAAGGGTTAAAATCAGGTCATGTGACCTCTCCAACTTTGTTCTTTTATAAAATTGCTTTGGTTATTGTGAGGTCTTTGCATTTTTATTTAAATTTTAGAATTAGTTTGGCAGTTTTTGCAAAAACATCTGAGATTTTTTTTGAGATTTTTATTAGATTGAGTTGAATATATAAACTATTTGAAGAAAATGGTCATTTTAACATTTTAGTGTAGAATATAGCATGTTTCCCATTTATTTTTCTTATTTTCTATTTTCTCTTAGCAATGTTTTGTAGTTTTCAGAGAACAGGTTTCATATGTATTTCCTGGAATGTATCTCTAAGTATTACCTGTTTTGGGATGCTATTGTGAATGGTATTTTTAATCAGTCAACATTAATTGTTAGTATATGAAAATAAAATTAATTTTGTATACTGACCATATTTCCTGCAAGCTTGCCAAAATGAATTTATTGGTTCTGGTAGCTCTTTTAAAAATTCTTTGTCGTTTTCTACATACACAATCATCTTATCTGTGAATACAGGCTATTTTACATCTTCTATTCTGATCTGTATGTATTTTATTTCTTCTTGTTTTTTGCACTGGGTAGGACTACTAATACGATGATGAATAAGAGTGGTAAGAGTGAAGATCCTTGCCTATTTCCTGGTCCAAGGAGTGAGTGAATGCACTCCCTCTTTTACCATTAAGTATGATTTTAACTAGTTTTTTGTAGATTCCTGCTGTCAGTTGATGAAATTTGCTTTTATTCCTAGTTGGGGGAGGTGGGGAAAGGTGTTTTTTTTTTTTTTATCCTATATGAATATTAAATTTTTTCAAGTATTTTCATGAATGTATTGAGATTATAGAATGCTTTTTCTTCTTCAGTCTATTGATATGATAGATTACATTAATTGGTTTCCAAATATTACCTATAACAGGGAAGATATGTATTGTCTCGTCAGTAATTAATATGTCTGCAAAAAATGCTATGGGACATTGAATTCAAATGTCTTTACTTGAACTAAGAATTTTTGTCCTTTAGTGACATTGTGTGGTCAGCTGACATGAAATTGAACAGGATTGCTTGCATGTGTAGTCATTTTGTGTCGGGTTGTTCTGTCTGTGAGGCAGCGCTTAATGGTTATTAGCTGTATTTGGAAGAGCAGCTGTTTGGGAAGGAACTTCAGGCTGAGAACTGACACAGTCAGTGCCAAGAACTCCACTGTTTTTGTGTGATCAGTGAGTGTGATCGCTATCCATTCCCTGCTCTGCCTAGTGGAGATTTATTCATTTCAAGTGTGGTTACATATATATGAAATCTATAAAAGCACTCTGCAGAGTAAGCAGTGTGACATTTCTACAGTGTTAATGCTCTTCAATCACACTGATGGGCAAAATAGAGAAGAAAAGGGAGGGAGGTCACCAGAAGAGACTGGAGAAAATCTGGACTTCCCTTTTTGGTTCCTCTGAAAGCCAAGTAGACCCTTGGCTCTTTGGCTGTTTCACCCACCACCCCAGACTGTGGGGCCATGTCTGGGTAGTGACTTGATAGAAGTGGAGTTACCAAGGCTTAGGATGTGTTAGCTGACCCTCTTTGGTCCATAAGTCCTACGTGTAATGATTGGGCTCTTGCTTTGCTTCTTTGTGACAAAATTCCTACCTTGAATACAGCTCGGGACTTTTTCTCTCCCTTCCTTTCTCTGCTAGTGCAATTGTAACTCAGCAGTTGGAAACTGTAGGCCCTCCCTCTTTCCCTCCTATAAATTCTTTTAAGTGTTTGGCTGTAATTCCCAAAGACTTAGGCTAGTGGCTTTTATACAGATTTCCACTGAGACACAGAGAAGAAGTACATTTTATACAATATCCCTCAACCTGCATGCATGCACAACTGAAATAATTGAATTTTTACAAAATATTCATACCCTTAAAATGTGTGAGGCACCATATGACTTTTCCTTAATTAGGAATGCTGATTAGACCCCATTAATAGGTTGTTCACAGTTTGAGAAACCCTACTTTAGTAGATATTTAAAATGTGGTAATTTAAAATGGAGCAAGGACACTTATTACTTTAATTTACTGCACAAAACTCTAGTAAGAATCTACTGTTTTAATCTGAAATGTTTTCTTTCTAAATGACCTTTAAAACCTTTTACCCATTCAGTTTTAATACTAAATTGCATTAGATTTAAGTTGAATTAATTCAGATATTTGTAAGCAAGATTTGATTTAGATCACATTAAATTCAGTAATTTGCCCTTAAAAAACATACTTTCTTCTTTGACATTGCACATGAGTTTAGTTTTTAGGAGTTAATTTTTTGGATAGAGGCAATTTTATGGTTTGATAGAGATATAATATTAGAAAACTTTCTTCCTCACCTGAAGCTTATTAAAGTTGGTATCTTTGTTATCACTGGAATGACCTTCCAAGTTCAAGTATTATCACAAATATTTAGAAGTTTATTTTTCCTGTGTAAAACTTGAAAGGCAATATCCATTTCCAAAAACAGCCATTTATTTGACTAGTACTTTGAGTTCACATTTCTACTAACAGCAAATATGTTATTAATTTCACACAACAAGTGTAGTACTGAATATTTAAAAATTTAATATAGACAATGCAAATCAGTTAAACAAGATAAACATATACTGCATGTAGTGTACCCTGTCTAATATATTCTTCCTGTTTATTTTTAGATCAGATAAGAATAGCCATCCTCAATTTCAAACATGCCTACCTTTCTGGGTGCTACTTTTATTGCTCTGACTCCAATCAGATTCCAGTTCTGACTTTAATTTAGTACTCCCAGGCTTCAGGAAACTTCCTGTGCAGTAACTCCTGCAGACTGCCCACTCTCAGCTTTCTTTGAATTTTTGAGAGAAACCACTGAGTGGGAAAAATTTACCTTTAAAAGTAAATGATTAATTCTTAGCTCTTCAAGAATATTTCTATTTCAAAAAGAAATAAATTGGTTTGCATAAATTGGTGTGTACTTGGTGGGGGGCTCAGGGATCAGGTAGGGCTAACAAATAATAATAGGTCTTCACATCGGAAAGTATTTAGATGTGTCTCTACAATGGGTTCTGTCTATGAGCTTTATTTTATTTTATTTTTTCAGTGTTCCAAAAATTCATTGTTTATGCACCATACCCAGTGCTCCATGCAATACATGCCCTCCTTAGTCTGCCACCAGGCTTACCCATCCCCCCAACTCCCTCCCTTCCAAAACCCTCAGTTTTTTTCTCGGAGTCCACAGTCTCTCGTGGTTCGTCTCCCCCTCTGATTTTCCCCAGTTCACTTTTCCTTTCCATCTCCTAATGACCTCCTTGTTATTCCTTATGCTCCACAAGTAAGTGAAACCAATGGTAATTGACTTTCTCTGCTTGAATTATTTCACTCAGCATAATCTTCTCCAGTCCCGTCCATGTTGATACAAAAGTTGGGTATTCTTCCTTTCTGGTGGAGGCGTAATATTCCATTGTATATATGAACCATGTCTTCTTTATCCATTCATCTGTTGAAGGGCATCTTGGCCCTTTCCACAGTTTGGTGATTGTGGCCATTGCTGCTGTGAACATTGGGGTACATATGGCCCTTCTTTTCACTGCATCTGTATCTTTTGGGTAAATACCCAATAGTGCAATTGCAGGGTCATAGGGTAGCTATATTTTTGATTTCTTAAGGAATATCCACACTGTTTTCCAAAGTGGCTGCACCAACTTACATCCCCACCAACAGTGTAAGAGGGTTCCTGTTTCTCCACATCCTCTCCAACACTTGTTGTTTCTTATCTTGTTAATATTGGCCATGTAAGTGGTATCTCAATGTGGTTTTGATTTGAATCTCCCTGATGGCTAATGATGAACATTTTTTCATGTGTCTGTTAGCCATTTGTATGTCTTCTTTGGAGAAGTGCCTGTTCATGTCTTCTGCCCCATTTTTTATGTTATTATCTGTTTTTAGGATGTTGAGTTTGAGGAGTTCTTTATAGATCTTAGATATCAGCCCTTTGTCTGTAGTGTCATTTTTGAATGTCTTCTCCCATTCCTTGGGTTGTCTCTTTGTTTTGTTGACTATTTCCTTTGCTGTGCAGAAGACTTTTATCTTGATGAAGTCCCAAAAGTTCATTTTCACTTTTGTTTCCTTGGCATTTGGAGACACTTCTTGAAAGAAGTTGCTTAGCCAGTGCTGAAGAGGTTACTGTCTATGTTCTCCTCTAGGATTTTGGTAGATTCCTGCCTCACATTCAGGTCTTTTATCCATTTCAAGTTGTCTGTGAGGCTTCTAATAGGTTCTTGTTGGCTCTCACAATGCCTTCACTGAGTTTGTGCAAGCTGGGCCTTTGGCATCTATTCTCTATATCTTTTAAAATCTTTCTTCCATATTTTCTAATGTTTGAATCTCTGATAATATTAACATCTACAGTTTATTTAAGTTTGGATGTGCTGTTTTTTATTTTGCTGACTCATATTTTGGTGGCTACTTACCTTGTGTTTTGTAATTTTTGAATGTGAGCTCATGTTTTTGGGAACCATATCTGGAGGACGCTTTTGAGTCCAGTATTTAAAATATGTTCCTTCACAGAAGATTTACTTTAGCTTCTGCTAAGTATCTGCTAAGTATCGGAAACCCATTCAGTGTTTTGATTAGCTTTATTTTGGCCAACATATAATATGAATTCAGTCTCTAAGCCTACCTATCATATACACTGGGGTGAGCAAGTCTTGAGGATTTTTTTTTTTTTTTGCTATATCAAAGTCAAGGTTGAGACAGACAAATAGACAAGTATACACCCTGTCTCTCTCTACAGAGCATCTTCTGTTTTATTTTCAGTGTAATTCCACTCATAGTTGCCTGATTTAGATGAGAGTCTCTGATCTGGCCTTGCATTGTCTTAGGAACCATATTTTATCTCCTGATTTTGTGTTGAGGTCTGGTAAGCTAAGTGTGTAACCATCAGGAACTGGCAGATGCCTCCAGGGTAAATAGCAGCCCCAGTGCTCCAGCACCTCTCTGGATTTTCACTTTATTTGTGGCTCCAAGCAATTCATTTCTTTTCCCACTAGCTTAATCATGTAATAGAAAAAAAAAAGTTTTTCATTTATATTTTATTCAGCATTTTTGCGTGTGCTATACCAAGAAGGGCTTCTGTGGACATCTAAATTGTAACTTGGCAGAAATGGAAATTCCAGGATAGTTTATTTTTGAAATGATGCTGGCATAATTATCTATCCATCTGGAAGAAAACAGGGCTGTACCACAGTGTCATACCATATACAAAAATAAATTACAGCTTGATTAAATATCTAATTGTGAAATATAAAACAATTTAAATGTCAGAGGAAAATTTAGAAAAAAAGATTTTTATGACTTTATAGTATGGAAGCTGTTTTTAAATAAGACAGGAAATCCAACTGTTATAAAAGGAAAAGAGATATAATTGCATGCAAACTAAAATAAAAATGAGTAATGAAAGATAACATAAATAAAACCAAAGATAAGTTGAATATGGGATAGAAATATTTGCAGCATGTGTGACTAGAGAAAAGTTAACTATGAGAAGGTAAGGAGCATCTTGCATGTGTATGCTGCATGTATGTATGTGTGCATGACAAGAGAATGGAAAGAGAAGGAGAGGGGATACTAAGTGAAAAACTGGGCAAGAGACACAAACGGGAATCTTACGGAAGAGAATATTCTTTTTTTTAATTTATTCATTTTTGAAAGAGAGAGAGAGAGAGCACAAGCAGGGGGAAGGAGCAGAGAGAGAGAGGGAGAAGCAGACTCCCTGCTGAGCAGGGAGCCTGATGTGTGACTCAGTCCCAGGACCCTGAGATCATGACCTGAGCTGAAGGTAGACGCTTAACTGACTGAGCTACTCAGGCATCCGGGAGAGAATATTCTATGTGGCCAGAGTATTGAAAAGATGTTAAATATCACTAATAGCTGGAGGAATGCAGATTAAAACAACCATTTTTATTTTCCACCCATTAGCTTTGCATAAGTTAAAAGAGTGATGTATAGGTCAAGATATTTTCAATTAAAAGTTTCAGAAACTTAGATAATAATGTCTTAATAAGGGAGTTCACTAACTCAACATGATTAGGAATTTGGAAGTAGATTCATTCCATGATTTATTAACAAAGAGACTCAACAATATCACCAGGCTATCTCCAGAATTCTTGTTACATGAATCGGTAAACACCCTTATTATTAAAATATTATTATATAAATTTCTGATATTTTTAGCTAAGACCCTTTTCCTCCTGTGTGTCTGCTTTTTCTAATATGGAAAGTGTTGGGTTTTATTATCAGGGATCTCAAGGTTGAAGGATGACGAAAGTCAAGAAACATGATTTGCTCAAATTGTTTTGTCTAATAGAAGGCACCATGTTGAGTTGAGATATCAAAGGTCTCTTTGCATATTGCAAGCTTGAACAAGGTATAAACCCATCTCCTTTTAACCTCAGAGAGGAGGTTTGACCTTCTGACTAGGCAGAGAGGAAAAATGAAAGACAAACAACAAAACCTGTCCCTGAGAAGCTACGAATATAGCCTGGGCAGGCCTATGTTCCCATTGCCTGAGTGGTACAAGGACTCTCCAGGGAACAAACGTTCTTTAAGGTAGTCCCAGACTATTAGTGCCCCCAAGTCTGCCAGAAGAAAGTACCAGCTCTCTAGTGGAAGGGACTTTAATGTTAGGTCTCAAGCAGGTAAATCAAATGCTTATTCAAGGACATGAGCAGTACATAGTGAAGAATAAGCTCCCAAGTACATGGGGGTGCAAGGCAGCATGCATGAGCCAGCAGAAAAGAGCACACAGCAGAAAGATCACAAAGGTTTCGTATATTGGAATTATCAGAAAATAATGATTGTAGACCAACTATTCTTCTAAGTTTAAAAAAAAATAAGGCAAATTTGGGAAAACTTTGTTTTTATTAATGTATAATGTATTATTTCAGGGGTGCAGTCTGTGATTTATCAGTCTTACACAATTTACAACACTCACCATATAGCACATACCCTCCCCCATGTCCATCACCCAGCCACCCCATACCTCCCATTCCCCTCCTCTCCAGCAACCCTCTGTTTGTTTCCTGAGATTAAGAGTCTCTTATGGTTTGTCTCCCTCTCTGGTTTCATCTTGTTTCATTTTTCCCTCCCTTCCCCTATGATCCTCTGTCTTCTTTCTCAAATTCCTCATATCAATGAAATCATATGATAATTATCTTTCTCTGATTGACTTAGTTCACTTAACTCTAGTTCCATAGATGTTGTCGCAAATGGCAAGATTTTGGGTTTTTGATGGCTTTATAGTATTCATATATATATATATATATATATACCACATCTTCTTTATCCATTCATCTGTTGATGGACACCTAGGTTCTTTCCATAGTTTGGCTATTATAGGCATTGCTGCTATAAACATTTGGGTACACGTGCCCCTTCAGATCACTACATTTGTATCTTTAGTGTAAATACCCAGTAATGTGATTGCTGGATCATAAGATAGCTCTATTTTCAACTTTTTGGGGAACATCCGTACTGTTTTCCAGAGTGGCTGCACCAGCTTGCATTCCCACCAACAGTGTAAGAGGATGCCCCTTTCTCCACATCCTCGCCAACACCTGTCATTTCCTGACTGGTTAATTTTAGCCATTCTGACTGGTGTGAGGTGGTATCTCATTGAGGTTTTGATTCGTATTTCCCTGATGCCAAGTGATGTTGAGCACTTTTTCATGGGTCTGTTGGCCATTTGGATGTCTTGTTTGCAGAAATGTCCGGAAACACTTTTAAAGAAGATATTATGAAAAAGTAACCTACCAGATTTGAACAATAACAGAATAAAACTTTTTAAAAATCAAAAATATAATAACAAAAATTGAAAACGTAACAGATAGGTTTAACAGCAATTAATGTAAGGAGAGACTTAGGGATCTGAAATAGGTCAGAAGTTATTTTGTGTGGAGTAAGGCAGAGAATACATAATGGAAAATATAGAAGAGAGGATGACAAATAGAGGAACACATAAAAAGGTTTAACATGTGCTTTTACACAGTGGTCCATAGGAGAGGAGAGAAAGATTTGGACCAAAGCAGTCTCTGCAGAAGTAATAGCTCAGAATTTTCCAGAATTGATGAACACCAATCTATAAATCTAAGAAATTCAATCAATATCAAGAGGAGAAATAAAAAGATAGCTAAACCTTTACATAGCACTGTAAAATTGCAGAACACCAAAGACAAAGTGAAACCCTAAAAGTTGACAGACAAAAAGGTAAATGAAATTCAAAGGAATTACACAACAACTGACATTGTCTTTTTAGTAGCAAAAAGTAAAAAGAGAAAAGGTGGAATTACATCTTCAATATTCTAAAAGGTATTAACTGGTAACCCAGAATTCTACCCAGCAAAAATACCTTAAAGAATGAGGTTAAGTAAAAGACATTGTCAAAGTAACACAAATAAGGGAGTTTCACATTATCAAAGTCTTTGATAAAGGAAATTCTAAAGATGTACTTCAGGCAAAACAAACAAAAAAACAAAATAAAACAAAAAAAAAAAACTATGCCAAAGTTCTGGCATGCAAGGAGGAATGAAAAGCACAAAAAGGTGAGAAATATGTTACTAATTCTAAAGAATATTAATCTACAACAACAGCAATGTCTTATGGGGTTTAAAAAAAGATAAAATGGTCATTCAATATAAAAATAGCATACCATACATGTCAAGAGGGGTAAATGGAATTAAACTTTTTAGGGGCCTTGTTTTGTTTAGGAGGAGGGTAAAAATATTGTTAATCCTTATGCTTTCTTTCTTTTTTTTTTTAAGATTTTATTTATTTATTTGACAGAGAGATTACAAGTAGGCAAGAGAGGCAGGCAGGGAGAGAGAGGAGGAAGCAGGCTCCCTGCAGAGCAGAAAGCCCTATGCAGGGCTCAATCCCAGGACCCTGGGATCATGACCTAGGCCAAAAGCAGAGGCTTTAACCCACTGAGCCACCCAGGCGCCCCAATCCTTATGCTTTCAAGTGTCCCTGTTGTCATTTCTAAATGACTTCTAAAAGAGTAGTGACTATGTTCCTTGTCATCTACAATTGGAAAAATAGAACAATAAAAACTATCCAAAAAAAGTTAAAAAAAGGAAAAGAGAGAGAGTGAGAGAGAGGAGAAAGAAGCAAACAACAGTCGTGACAAAAAGAAAATATCCAAATGTCAGTAATAATTAAACAAAAATAATTTAATGTAAATAGACTAAACAAAGATTACCAGATTGGAAAAAACAAATCCAATTAAATGTTGTTTTAAAAATATCTTAAAAAATGAAAGTTTACAGAAATGTTGAAGTGATTTTGATGGAAAAGATATACCATACATATTTTCTTTCTTTCTTTTTTTTTTTTTTAAGATTTTATTTATTTATTTATTTATTTATTTATTTATTTGACAGACGGAGATCGCAAGTATGCAGAGAGGCAGGCAGAGAGAGAGGAGGAAGCAGGCTCCCTGCTGAGCTGAGAGCAGGATTCTGGGCTTGATCCCAGGACCCTGGAATTATGACCTGAGCCAAAGGCAGAGGCTTTAACCCTCTGAGCCACCCAGGCGCCCCACCATACATATTTTCAAACAAAAAAATAGGTAGTTTGTATTAAGAGCAGACAAAATTAACTTTAAGACAAAAAAAATTCCTAGAGTTAAGAAGGGTCATTTTATAATGATTAAAGTTTTAATTTACCAGGAATTCTTTTTTTTTTTTAGGAATTCTTAATAAATTTAAATTTCTGTGTACTTAAGAATGGGACTCAAAAATAAAGAAAATATTTGAGATCTGTCAGGAGAAATATAGAAGTTCACAATCTCAGGGGGGAGATTTTAGTATGCCAGAGTCTTGGTAATTGATAGAACAAGTGGATAAATAATTAGTGAGACTGTATAAGGTTGAAATAAGATGGCTTACAAACAATCTAATTTTTTAGAAGATTATAATTTACTAAATCTGAGTAGTATTATGATAATAAAGAATCTGAATCAGTAGTTTGAAAAAGGTAGTACAAGTATATCCAGAAAGAAAATTTCAAAGCCCATGAGGACTATCATTAAATTTTGATAAACTTCCAGGAACAGATAAATCTCACACAAACTCACACAAATCTCTTCCAGAAAGTAGACAAAGAGGAAACACTCCGTCACTCATTTTATACATACTCTTGATACCAAAACCCAACAAAGACAGTATGAGAAAAGGAAATTATAAGCCATTCATATTTATGAACATGTATGCAAATATGCCAACTTGAACCTGGAACCATATAAGAAAAGGGATTCTGGGAACCACAGTACAAGGGTAAGGAAATCATTATTCCTCAAATCAGGATAAGTGTTACCCTTGGTTAAGAAATTATGTTGTGATCATGTGGGGGTATCTCCGAGTAGGGGAAAAGGGGGGAGGGGGATGGAGAGAGATGATGCATGGAGGTGATCATTCTTTTTGTACTCAACCTATATAATCTGTGTACTTTTCTGTATATTCACTATATTTCACAACAAAGGAGGAACAAAACATCAAATTTCAGAGTAATGTTTGAGTTGAGGTTACACATTCTATGAACATCTGTGTTAGTATTGGAGTGCTGAATAGCTGAGAACATTAGGTAACTCCTTCCTTATCAATTCTTGTACTGATTTGTTTCTTCGCACATATGTTCTTTTTATAATGAGAAAATCATAGACCAAAGTTTATTATGCCTACAAATAAGTGTTTCAAAGACATATTATTTCCTCCAAAACCGACTTTGTAGCAGGACCTAGACTTTTGCTGGTAATATAGCTGGTCCCCCTTAACGGACAACGTTTTCAGCTACCCTTACAGATAAGTGTGGCCATATGACTAGGTTCTGGCAAATGAGATGAATGTGAGTGTTTTGGAGTCCATTAGAAATGGCACATCCATCTTGATGCCTGGATGTGAAGGTGGTTTTAGCGGCTGCCTTTGGACCGTGAGGAGGCACCATGAGGGTGACCATACGGGGACTGACAGGAGCCTGACTGAAAACTTCATGGAGTCACCTGCTCATATTGGACTACTCATCTTCAAGTGTCTTTTCCATGATTGAGGAAACTTCTGTCGGGTTTCCTCTGTTATTTGTAGCTAAACCCCCAACTCTAAAGAACATAGAAACAACAAAACAAGTCATCCAGAGTCTTCCTGCTTAAGGATTATATCTGGTTCACAGGTTTTGTTTGACCTATGGTTTCTGGAAAAGGAGAGAAACACAAATTTCTTTACATGTTAAAAATTCAGAGTCTTCATATAAAACTTTTCCATATCTGGCTTGTTTTGAAAAATCAGGTATGGCACCATTGATGTCTTCCTCATTTATCTTTTGGTGGAGCTGAGAAGTAACTCATTCTTCCTTAGCGGACACAGGCTTTCCGTGTTTCTTCATTCAGGCAGTATCTAGCAAGCTTTTTTTAAAATTATTTAAGTATTTTATTTATTTATTTATCTATTTGAGAGAGAGAAAAAATGAGTGGGAGGAGGAGCAAAGGGAGGAGCAGAGGGAGAGGGACAAGCAGACTCCCCACCGAGTACAGAGCCCGTTGGGGCTGGTTGTGGGACTGGGTGCAGGGCTTGATCTCAGGACCCCAAGACCATGACCTGAGCCAAAGTCAGAAGCTTAGCCACCTGAGCCACCCAATCATCCCTACTGGGTTAATTTTTATAGGAATTGCTCTTTAGTTCAGGCTTGCACTAATTACCACCTTTCATATGGAAATCGGCTATTCAACAAAAACATCCAAGTTCCAGGTATCTTTGTTCCCATTTTGCTACCAAAACATACAGCTCTTGAAAGGGTAAATGTACTAATAATTTCCTTTCAGATTTCATACACTATTTTCATAATGCTATTATAGTTTTTGCTTTCCAAATAATTGGTTTCAGTAAAGAAAAGACATGCACAACATGAAAATATTGGGTGCTTTATTAACCTCAGTACAATTTCCACCTTCCGTTCTGTTCTCAGTTGTGTAAAGAGAAAAATGGAAAGTGATTATTTATATCAGTCAGAGTAGGTAAACAATGCATATTGATTAGGTGCATGTCTAAATTAGACTTTCATTTAAACCAAACTGAAGGATTACATCTGAAGGAAGATAAACTGCCAAAACATTACAATTAGATTTATCAAAAATTAATAATTTCAAAGGATGCTATAATTATAAAAATTGCAGACTCTGATTGTATTATTCTTTTGGGACTTTAAACGTCTTGTGACCTACAATCCTTTAAAAAATTCATTGTTGTTTTCAAACTTTCTTATGGTTTTCTATTTTAAACCAATTCATTGCTCCAGTCAGTGTAAGGTGACATCTACCTGCTGAGAAATACTCACGGGACCCCTTGTGGAATTGTTCTGCCATCACAGGAACAAATCCATTTATAGCTTATCCTCTGAGGATTCAGTGCACACCTGACAGGTGCGCCAGACAGGGCTCTTTTTTTTCCCCTCCATA
>RCUC01105834.1:0-11714 GCA_003697995.1 Taxidea taxus jeffersonii
AAAAAAAAAAAAATACACACACAATCATATTCTTGGACTCCGATTGTAGAGTAACTCTAGTTTTCTCCATCTATGGTCACACCCATACTACTCTGACTTACAATCCCCAAACAGCATATCTAAATCACATTGTCCCAGCCTTTAAATTATGTCATGGAAGTTTTAAAAAATCTATTTCTCACCCTATTCGGGCCCTCTTCTAAGGTCATGGACAATCAGAAGGGGAAAATTTTGAAAAAAAAAAAAAGGGAATTCAATCAATGATGAGCTTGCAAAGTTCAGTTAAGGGTAAATACCTTTAAATGGGTTCCATATAGCTTACTTACTTAAAGTGCAGGTCCAACCTAAATTTACACTGCCAAGGGAACAAAGTAATTTATTCATTGATTCTTTTATAATGTGTTAATAAAAGCAATTGGGATGCCAAATAAAAAAATAATTCAGTAGCTATGTACAAAATGCAAAATTTTAGAAATATGTGCCACGGAATACTAGCTCAAAAAATATTCTACACGCAATGTAGACTTTTGAAGATCAACTATGAATATTAGTATAGTAAAGGTTCCAGAATGTCATAATAAAATGAAGACTACTTAATTTTGTTTAGCCCAGTGATTCCTTAATGTATTTGACCACAGAACACAATTTATGTGTTCCTTTATTTGTTTATTGCATGATCTCATTTCTCATGACTAGCATTCTATACAACAATCTCCTGGGAAAGTCCGATATAGTGACCAACATTACAGCTATTGAAATATTGATTATAAAGACTATGCACCAACTTAGATGTATTAGTCAGCTAGGGCTGCCATAGCAAAATACCAGTGACGAGATGGCTTAAGTAACAGACATTTATTCTCTCATGGTTCTAGAGGCTAGAAGTCCAATATCAATTTTGGTTTATAATGAGGTCTCTCTTTCTGGCTTGAGGATGGTCACATTTTCACTATGTTCTCACATGGCCATTCCCCTGTGAACATGCTAGACACAGAGAGAAAGAGAGATAGATCTGGAGGTCTTCCTCTTCTATAAGGTCACCGGGTTTATTGGATCAAGGTTCACCCTTATAACCTCAATTAGCCTTAATTATTTCCTTTAGGGTCTTATCTCCAAATATAGTCACGTTGGAGATTAGGGTTTCAACATACAAATTTGTGGGGGACCAACTACAACTGAGTTTATATTAATGAGATGACTTTGAGAAATTTTCTGAAGATGGGGTTGCTGGTTGTCAGGGAGATCAAATTGAATAGATGGTGAGGGCCTTCCGTCCCACCCTCTGACTTCCAGGCAGAGGAGAGGGCCTGGAGGTTGAAACAATCACCAATGACCAATGATTTAATCAGTCGTGCCTTTGTAATGAAGCCATCATAAAAACCCCAAAGGAGGGGGCCCAGAGCTTCCAAGTTGCTGACCCAGAACTTTTCCGTGTGCCACTGTGTTGGGTCCCCACACTCGGTGGGGAAAGAATCTCCTTTGTTTGGGACCCAGCATACGTATTCCTTCATTCAGCTGTTGATGCATATCCCTCGATATTCTTTGTAATAAATCAATAATCTAGTGAGTAAACCAATCTCCTAAATTCTGTGATCCACTCTAGCAATTTGTTCAAACCCAAGGAGGGGACTGTGGGGAGGTCTGATTTATACCCAAGCTGTTAGATGTGAAAGTAACAACCTGGACTTGGGATTGGAATCTGATGCAGAGGGCAGTCTTGAGAAGCTGAGCCCTCCACTTGTAGAATCTGATGCTATTTCCAGGAAGATAGTATCAGAATTGAGTTGAATGGTAGGACACCCAGCCGGTGTCTGAGAATTTCTTGGTGGTATAGGGAAAAAAAGCAACACATCAAAAGTGTGACCAGAATTTTACTATGTTATCAGTCACAGTAACTACACTATGCAGTTACATGAAAAATAGAGAGAAAAGGAAGAAGGAAGGCAATACAATGAATATAATGAAAAAGGGAAATTTACAAAATAAATTGGCTTGTTATTTTTCTCTATTTGTAATAGAAAGTAATTAAAATATCATTTATATCTTTAAAGTATTCTTCTAAGATGTACCATACACGGTGGCAGTTGGTGGTAGATTGGGTGGCTTTATTAGTTAGGACAGCCATCCAGTTTAACAAATTCAACTGCAGCACAAATATCTACAATGCAAACACCCGCATGGCCTGAGGGAAGGGACAGGAAATCCTGCAAGTCTCAGGAGCCGGCACTGAGCAGGGAGAGCCAGTTAGAGAACTCTTCCTTCCACCCTGATTTGATAATAGGCTGGTCACTTACCTGTCCCTGGAATAAATCGATCCCACAGAAAAAAATGGGAAAAACAGGAGAATAAATGGAGAGCTTTTACTGCCAAAGGTTCTGCTCTTCTATTGGAAGAAAACGACATAAGTTTCCTTCCTATTTTCTTAATCTCAACCATAAACTAAGAATTACAGGCATAAGGAATTGTAACGTTTTTCAGGGTGTCCCTTTGTAATTATAAAAACTTGTTGCCATAAGCCTAAGAAATAAAACAGAAACTGAAGAATTCATCAAATGCAAATTACAACTCAAAGCACATCCTTCCTTAGGTTCCCAAAGTCTCCCTAGAATAAACCTAAACAAAAGGCGTGAAACCAAGTGCAATTTTAGAGCCAAGGTTGATTTGCATGTGAGAAGGACACATATGCAAAATCCAGCTAACTTCAAGAGTCCATTCAAATACAAAAGTCAAAGTGTAAATCTTTATCCATGCAATGATGTGGAAATAAGTGAAATAAGTCAGTCAGAGAAAGACACATACCATATGATCCCACTCATATGCGGAATTTAGGAAAGAAAACAGATGAACATATGGGAAGGGGGAAAGGCAAAAAAGGAGAGAGGGAAACAAACCATAAGAGACTCTTAATGATAGAGAAAAAACTGAAGGCTGATAGAGGGAAGTGAGTGGGAGATGGGCTGGGTGGGGGATGGGTATTAAAGAGGGCACTGGGGACACCTGCGTGGTTCAGTAGTTAAGTGTCTTTCTTCCTCTCAGGTAGTGATCCCGGGGTCCTGGGGTGGAGCCCCCTTGTGCTCCTGGGATAGAGTCGCATTGGGCTCCCTGCTCAGCAGAAAGACTCCTTCTCCCTCTCCCTCTGCCCTTGCTTTTGTTCCCTCTCTCTGTGTCACATAAATAAAATCTGTATAAATAAATAAATAAATAAAGGGGTACTTCTTGTGATGAGCACTGGGTTTTGTACATAAGTGATGAATCACCGAATTTCTACTCCAGAAAGTGATATTGCACTGTATGTTAACTAAGTAATTTTTTAAATTGAAAGTGTAACTCTTTAACATCTGAAATCTGAAAAGACAGGCAAATTCAGACTCATGGCCGAGATCTGCCTATCTGGAGTAGAAGCTGCTGGAGCCATATACTTGTAAGAACACTTACATGGTAATTTTGATGACTTGTGCAAGGCAGAGTATACACTACCTTGAGAGTGCGAAACTCTTGGGAGTGCAACTTTAAAGGGGTCATACACTTGCATCTCTAGGGATTCCATTACGTTCTTACTGTTAAGAGCCAAGAGAGATCCCCTCCAGTTTCCAGCGGGAGGAGAGGGAAAGTAACCATTATGAAATAGACCCGGATCAATCTTCATAACAAAGACCTACTCTCCAGGAGGAAATACTTTTTTACAGCCTTATCCCACCTGGGTAAACTGCATTTCTCATACCTAACCCCTGCCTCGCTTTCCTGTGTTACCTAAGGAGTAGAAAAAAAAAAAAAAAAAAGGCTAAGAAACACTAGTGAAGGTGAAGTTCACAGCCCAGTCTCTTAGGTCCACTAAGAGACTGAAATGCAGTCATAAGATTATAGAATGCTTCTCCTCCCCCATACCTTTCCACAACACCAGTAGGACTCCATTAGAATAACAATGGAATATAACTGTACAAACTTTGAGATGGAGATTATCTGAGGAGTTCTTAGGGAAGCCCACTGACAACCTGAAAATAAGGACATTAGAGGAGCTGAACTCTCCAGAACCTAGAGCCACAGTAACGCTATATATAGCCCAACTCTCGGTGAGATTAAAACAGAATATCACACTGTCAGCCAACTTACCTCAGCTTCTATTATCCAATACATCATGTCTACATTTCAACAAAACAATTAGAAGTCATGCTAAGCAGCAAGAAAAACAGTCTGAAGAGACAAAATAAGCATCAAAATTAAACTCAGATGTGACATCAATCTCGGATTTACCAGGCAAGGAGTTTAAAACAACTATGATTAATATGTTAAGTCCTCCAATGCAAAAAATTAAAAAAAAATACAACAGCAGATGGATAATATAAACAGAGAGATGGAAACTCTAAAGTATCTAAAGAAAAATGCTAGAAATCAAAAATAACTGTAACAGAAATGAAGAATGCCTTCAGTGAGCTCATTGGTAGTTGGACATGGCCAAGGAAAGAATCTATGAACCTGAAGATAGGTCAAATAGAAACTTTTCAAACTTTCTCTTTATCCAAGAGAAAAAAGAATTAAAAACATAAGACCAGAACATCGAAACTGTGGGACAATATCAAAAGTATAATATACAGATAACTAGAATACCAGAGGGAGAAAATAGACCGGAGCAGAAGAAATATTTGAAATAATACTGGCTAAAAGTTTTCCAAAATGAATGATATACATCAAACTGCAGCTCCAGAAAGCTCAGGAAACATCAAGCAGGATAAATATCTGTAATATCTATACCTAGGCGTACTATATTCAAACTGCAGAAAACCAAAGACAAAACCAAAATCTTTAGAGAAGCAGAGTGAAGGAAAACATCTTACCTTATAAAGTAAAAAGGATAAGAATTACAATGGACAAAATTCTCATCAGAAACCACGCAAGCAAGAATTTGGGTAAAATATTTAAGTGTTGAAAGAAAAATCCGACCAACCTGACATTCTATATTCAGGAAAATTATCCTTGAAATGTGAAGGAGAAAGAAAGACCTTCTCAGATAAAAGCTGAAGAAATTTATTGCAAGCAGACTAGCACTGCAAGAAGTATTAAAGAAAGTTCTCTACATCATTTGTCATTGGGAAAATGTAAATTAAAGGAACAATAAGATATCACTACACACGTATTAGAATGACCAAAACCAGAACACTGACATCAAATGCTGGCTAGGAGGTATGGCAATAAAAATGTGCGGGAGTGCAAATGGTACAGCAACTTGGGAAGGCAGTTTGACAGTGGCAGTTTCTTTTAAAACTAAACATACTCTTACCTATGATCCAGCAATCACGCTCTTTGATATTTATCCAAAGAAGCTCAAAAGTTATGGACACACAAAACCTTGCACACAAATACACGTGTGCCAAAACTTGGAAGCAAACAAAATGTCCACCGGTGGGTGAACAGATAAACTGTGGTACATCCAAACAATGGAATATTATTCAGTGCTGAAAAGAAATGTACTATCAAGTCATGAAAAGACATGGAGAAATTTTAAATGCACATTTCTAAGAGAAAGAAGCCCATCTGAAAAGGTTACACACTGTATGATTCCAGCTAGATGACATTCTGGAAAAAGCAAAACTATGGAGACCATGAAAAGATCAGAGGTGTCAGAGGCTAGATGCAGGGGGAAGGATCAACAGGTAAAGAGCACAGAGGATTTTTAAGGCAGTGAAACTATTCTGTATGATACTGTAATAAGGGACACATAACATTATGCATTTGTCCAAACCCACAAAATGTCCAACATCAATAGTAAACCCCAATCATGTAAAAAATGGACTTTGTTTGATATGGTTGTGTCAGTGTGGGTTTATCAGTTCCAAAAATGGGCCCCTCTGTTGGCGGATGTTGATACTGAGGGAGGCTATGCAGGTGTGGGGGGTGACCCTCCTATCAATTTTGCTGTAACCCTAAATCTGCCCTAAAACAAATACGGTCTTTAAAAAAAAAATCTTCAGGAAGATGAGAAATAACACTGGTGAGAAACTTAGATTTATGTAACTAAAAAGGAAGAGTGTGGAGAAGAAAGAAATGAGGAGTCTTCCCACCCTCATTTGGATAATCTTTCAGTTTCATGAAATCTGTGTCTCTATGCCACACCACATTCATGGCAGACATTAAACTTAAGTGGGGTGTTTCCCTCTGAGTATTTAAAAGTGCAGACCCTATTTGTAGTGCTCCTGATAGAAGTCCAATTATCGCCCTTCTAGAGGTAATTATATTGGACATAGCATAATGAAATCTATATCCAAAGAGAAACTAGAAACAGAAAAAATCCCCTTATTTAAAAAAAGAAGAAACATAGATAAACAAGAGAACCTGGACCTTATTAAGCCAAAAGGTACCTACTAGATAAACATGTGTGTTTATATCCAATAACTACCGGATAAAGCATGTGTGATGTCACGTAACACTGACATAGTCACGATTACATGATTAAAAGCAGAAACCTGCGGGGAGAAAAATGAGAACAGACGAGAGACTGACTTCTCTAAGGTCATACAGCTGGCAACTGACAAAACCACAGTTCAAATTCAGATCTTGCCTCACATCACCACGAATTACAAATAAATGATAGGAATCTGTGTTCTCCCAAGTACGCAATTAATAAAGGGACCTTTTGTAATATGCAAGAACTAGGCAGCAGAATGGCACTTTTGTGACCTTAAGGGAATTTTTGCAGCTTCCCAAAGGATCTAGTTCATATCCAGGAGAAGCTAAAAAAAAAAAAAAAAGACAATCTATGACAGTTGTGTCAAGCTGCTGGTCATTGAATTACAATAGAGAGTCCACTTGCCAACAGTTTTCTAGAAAAGCAGCAGCCAGACTGCGACTTTTTCACTGGAGTCAGTTTCCTTATTCCTGAAATGACTAAATCAGCAGTAAAGGTCTCAGAAAATAGACCCAGCTACCATTCCCCTGGGCATCCTCATGCTGATTAATCACAACAGCTGGATCACACCAGCTGGAAAATATCCCTTGCTCCTCAGAATTGGTCCAGTACTTAATCTCTATACTGTTCATCTGATATGTAATGTACACTCTATTAGACTGGCGGCCATATTTTAAGCATGTTGTTCTTAATCAAATTCTAAGCTATTTGAGGACAAGAACCTACAGGTTATCTCCCAAAGCCCCCAACAGTTGGCAAGGTGCCCAAAAGATGTCCGTTAAACAGCGGTTGAACGATTGTCTACTGAGAAGAAAGTTCTCCCAGGATTCAGGGGTGAAATTGGTCTAGAATTAGTAGCTGGAAGCATCTTTCTGAGCTGTAATGAAGTGAGGCTCAGATTACAAAAACCAGAAGTGAAGTTAATTCATTAAGAGGTCACCCATTCCTCTATCCAACAAATATCTCTGCACCCTCCCAGCATTGCACAAATGGTAGATTCAGATTTGGAAGTATGTGCCCATAAAAAAAGAGCAGAATTAGACACTCATCAGTGGACTCCATCTTTTGTTCATATTAACATAGTTTTATTGTTTTACCTGATTGCCTATGTGTTACTTCCACCATCAATAATGAGAACTTCCTGTTGGCAGAAAGTATTCACTCCAGATCCATGTATTTCTCCCTAGGGTATATGTGGTTTATAACTTACCCATTTTATATGTAAATACGTAAGTATGTAACTTACATTTACATTTTGTTTAGTTTTAGTTCACAAACAATTAGTGAGCATTGTCTGCCATCTGATAGAAACCATGCCTTTAACGCCATTCTAAGATTCCTAATCTTTGGGGCGCCTGGGTGGCTCAATCAGTTGAGCGTCTGGCTCTTGATTTCAGGTCAGGTCTGGTCTCAGGGGTGTGGGATTGAGCCTCATGTCCGTCTCTGAGCTCAGTGCTGTCTGCTTGTCCCTCTCCCTCTGCTCCTACCCTCCCCCGCCACTCACTAGCATGCTCTCTCTTAAACAAATTAACTAATTACTTTTAATTTCCTAAGCATTAACAGAGGTGCAGAAACGTGTCCAAGAAAATCCTTAGTGCCCACATTTTACCTGACAAATCTCTAATTTTTGGCTTTGAATTGCTAATTCATCCAGTATCTAACTCCTTAGTCATGGCCCTAGTAATGACCAGCCCAGGAGGCTCTGGTGTTTTACAGTCTCTTCCCAACACCCTGATTTGTCAACCCACCAACTGGTGTTTGGTTCCACCTTTCACATACTGGCTTTGAATGTGCCCATGAGCCTTATCACCATGATATGAGCCATGATAGGATGAGCGTTTCTTCCCCCCCACCTTTTTTAAAAGATTTTATTTATTTGACAGAGAGAGAGAGAGAGAGATCACAAGTAGGCAGAGAGGCAGGCAGAGAGAGAGGGGGGAAGCAGGCTCCCTGCTAAGCAGAGAGCCTGACGCAGGGCTCGATCCCAGGACCCTGAGATCATGACCTGAGCCGAAAGCAGAGGCTTAACCCTCTGAGCCACCCAGGAGCCCCTGTTTCTTCCCTTTTAAACAGTGAAAACCCAGTATACAAAGATAAGCATCTCTACTATCACTCACTATCACTAGTACTATACTAATACTTAATGTCCATACCATTCATCTGATATTTAACTTGTACTCTATTAATTTGGTGGTAAGTTTTTAAGTGCATTATTATTCTTCAAATTCTAAGCTATTTCAGGACAAAGAACTATTCATCTCTCTGCAATGATGAAATTCTATATCTGTGTTATCTAATACGGTAGCAACATGTGGCTACCAAATACCTGGAATGGCAGGTACAACTAATTAAATGAATTCTTAATTTCATTCCATTTTAGTTGACTTAAATTTAAGTAGATATTTGTAGCAGTATTATCAACAATAGTCAAACTATGAGAAAGCCCAAATGTCCATCAACTGATAAGTGGATCAAGAAGATGTGGCATACTCCCCTTGCTTGTGTGTGCTCACTCTCTCTCTCTCTGTCAAATAAATAAATAAAATCTTTTTTTTTAAGGTTTTATTTACTCGACAGAGGGAACACAAGAACTCGAGAGGGAACACAAGCAGGGGGAGTGGGAGAGGGAGAAGCAGGCTTCCCAGTGAGCAGAGAGCCCAATGCAGGGCTCGATCCCGGGACTCTGGGATCATGACCTGAGCTGAAGGCAGACACTTAATGACTGAGCCACCCAGGTGCCCCAATAAAATCTTAAGAAGGAGGAGGAGAAGGAAAAGGGGAAGATAAGGGAAGAGGAAGAAGAGAAGAGGAAGCACATAGAGACAATGGAATAATATTCGGCCATCAAAAAGAATGAAATCTTGCCATTTGCCATGATATGGATGGAGCTAGAGAGTATTATGTTGAGGGAAATAAGTCACTCAAAGAAAGACAAATACTATATGATTTCACTCGTATGTGGAACTTAAGAAACAAAACTGATGACCATAGAGGAAAGGAAAAAAAAAGAGAGGGAGGCAAACCATAAGAGACTCTTAACTACAGACAACAGGGTTGCTAGAGGGGAGGTGGGTGGGAAATAAGCTAAATGGGTAATAGGCATTATGAGGACAACTGTTGTGATGATCACTGGATGTTATATGTAAGTGATGAATCACTAAATTCTATTGCTGAAACCAACATGACACTATATGTTAGCTAACTAAAACTTAAATAAAAACTTGAAATATTAAAAAAATGTAAGTAGTCACAAGTAGCCACTGACATCTGTAGTGGAGAGAAACAAACACATTTCAACTGCCAAAAAAAAAAAAAAAGACAACTTAGCAGGTGTTATATTGGGAGCATGAACAAAATACTCTATGAGGACAGAGTAAGGAACAACTAATTATGTCTCAAAAGGCTGAAGAAATTTAGCAAAATATGTGGCATTAAAATTGTAATCTTGGCAACAAATAAGATTTCACCAAACAAAAAAGTTCAGAAAGGCATTTCAGATGAAGGACACAAGCTGAATAAATGCTAGAGGAAATATAAGTTATTTCTAAGATTCTAACACCCGATTACAATGTTTGTTTTGGGGAATGGGTTCCCATACCATCAAGCAATTCTGAGCACGAGCTGGGTATCCTACAACTCAAAACAATTCTGTGACTATCTATCTGGAGAGAGCATCAGATCTCATAGGCTAAGATCTCAGTCCCCCAAGACCACCCCTTCCACCACTGTGTTTCTGATTTACCGGCTACAGATTGGAGGTTCCCACCACTTCCTCTTTGGGTCAATTAATTTGCTAGAGTGGTCAACAGAACTCAGAAAAACATTTACTTATCAGATTACTGACTAATTATAAAAAGATAAGACTCAAGAAAAACCAGGTGGAAGAGATGCAGAGGGCATGGTGTGGGGAAAGGGCACAGAGCTTCCATGCCCTCTCTGAGGGCACCACTCTCCCCAAATCTCCATATGTTCACCAACCAGAAACTTCCCAAACCCAGGCTTTTGGGGTTTTTAAGGAAGCTTCATTACAAAGCCATGACTGATTAAATCATTGGCCACTGGGGATTGAACTTAATCTCCTATCCCTCCCCTCCCCAGAGGCCAGGGGTAGAGGTTGGGACTGAAAGTTCTACCCAATCTCTTAATAACATGGCTGGCTCTACTGACAATGAGCCCCATTCCTAGGTGCAGTCACTTCACTAACATAACAAGACACCTTTATCACTCACGAAATTCCGTGTGTTTTAAAAGCTCTGTGTCAGAAACAGGAATAAAACCTAAATATATATTTCTTATTATTGTTTTTAAAAAATTCAACTGGGTAAATTTGAAGATCTAATAGGTTTTATTCAACAATTCATGAATCAGACAGCATTCCATCTAGCACACAGAAAGGACCTCCAAAGAGCTGTAGAATACGGGAGACTTTTATAGGCAGAAGAAGGCGGAGACAAAGAGCAGATTACCTCCTCTATCTATGGAGGATAGAAGGGATCTACAGGTAGATTACCTCACCACTGCTGACCAGGAAATTCCAGACTAACTGGTTTAAGATTACAATCCCGGGAGGGGCAGCTGGGTGGCTCAGTCAGGTGAAACATCTGCCTCTTGATTTCGGTTAAGGTCATGATGTCAGGGTCATGAGATTGCATTGGGCTCAGCGCTGCATTGGGCTCAGCACTCAGCAGGAAGACAGCTTGAGATTCTGTCCCTCCCCCTCTTCCCCTTCCCCTATTTGTACTCTCTCTCTCTCTCTCAAATAAATAAATAAATCTAGAAAGACAGAAAGAGAAGAAAAGAAAAGATTACAATCCTGGGAGTTGAAACTGCAATCAGGTTATGTATTAAGTCGGTTCGAGGCCATGGGGCTTAGCACAAGGAACTCTATTTAGGGACTGCTGTTTCTTTTTTTAACACTGTAAATCACAATATCATCACAATATCACAGTCTACCCCCTGGTCTTTGAACAGTCTTCTAGAGGAAAATCTCATAAAAGTAAAAAAGAAAATATTGCCACATTATGAGAAACCCATTCAGTCATTAATAATTATTCATTCCATCATAATACCCTCTAAAAATGTCTCCCAAGGCAAGATCACTCAGATTTGTAGGCTTCCATTATCAGGTTTTATCAGGTTCTAAAAACAGAAGTAATATCAGCAACATATGGTTTCACCCTTTCAGGCACCTGATAGACCCAGACTAAGACAATATCATCTCTTGCTCTGAGCCTCTTTCAAGGTGTTGATGTAATATTGGATTTCCCTATTCCATAAGCCATTTATCCAGCTACTGTGTTTCCTTCTCTCCATT
>RCUC01105837.1:0-15005 GCA_003697995.1 Taxidea taxus jeffersonii
GGGGCGACGGCCGTCTGGGCCGTCGACCTGGGTGGACAGACCTCAAGGGGGCTGGGGAAGGGCGGAGCAGGAGGGGTGAGGAGGGGCGGGCTGGCCTGGAGAGGGGGGCTGATTAGGGAGGGGAAGACGCCGGCCAGATCCGGTGGGGGAGACAGGGCGGGGTCGCTAGCTCCCAGCTGTTCTCCCCCAGAACACGCTGATCCAGGAGCTGGAGAGCTCCCAGCGGCAGATCGAGGAGCAGCACCATCACAAGGTACCCAGCTGCTGGGCCGCCCCGCCAGCCTGGGAGGGCCGGGCTTGCGGTGAGGAAGGAACACGCCTGTGTTTCCTGCAGCTGCTCTGCCACCCAGCACCACGCTAGTCTGTGTACAGACGGGATTGCGCTGATCCTCGCTAGAGCCCTTCACGGTGGATGCGTCACCGCCCACATGTAAAGAAGAAACGGAGGCCATAAGCTTAGGGCATAGCGGGGGCAGCAGAGGCAGGGCCCAGGGAATGATCTGATGGGGCCTCAAGCCAGGTGAGGCAGGAGTCCGGTGATTCTGGGAGGACTGGTCACTGGCCCTGGCTCAGCCACGTCTGTGAGGTCTGGGCCGGCACCCCGTGCCCCTCGACTGCCCAGCCTCCACTGCCATGCATTTTGTGTGGTGGTGAGGGCTCAGCAGACCTATTCCAGTAGAATCCTTACCAAGACAGACCCTCTCCTGGCCCTGCCCCTCTGCCTGCCCGCTGCCGACCCTTCTGCTCACTTTCCAGTTGGACCTCTTCTCTTGGTGTCATCTGTGGGCCTGGCCGGGGGCCCCTGGCTTTGGACTTTGCAGTACATTCTTCTGCTTCTCCCCAACTCTGCTGTCCTCTTTGTCCCTCTCTCCCCTCTCCGCCCCTCCCTGGCCCCACTCCCATCCCGGGTCTGCCTGGCACAGGGCCGCCTGTCTGAAGAGATTGAGAAGCTGCGCCAAGAGGTGGACCAGCTGAAGGGTCGAGGGGGGCCGTTTGTGGATGGCGTCCACTCCAGGTACTGGAGCGTGGGAGGCTGGGCGTGCTGGGATGGGGTCCTGGATGGACCCTGAGGAAGGAGACTTCCTCCCACCAAAAGACCGCCCAGGACCTCAGGGTCCTCCTCCTATCCATGGTGGGACACTGAGGCTCCCAGAACTTAGTCAAAATCACCTAGCTCACTTGGGCAGTGTAGAAGGAGCACCCGTTCTCTGAGGGATGCTGAGAGGCAAGTAAAGACAGGATGCTCCTTCCCCAGTACCTTGGGACACAGGCTATGCTTCCTGACTCCTTGACAGAGGACATGCCCTGGAGAGGGGTGTGCTGAATTACCTGCTCACCGATGTCCCACAGGACTTTCTCATGCTTCATTCTAGTTCCTTGGAGACACCATCTTTAGGGCTCTGGAGAACTGTTGCTTCAGAATTAAGGACCACCTAGGTTCAGACAGCAGGCAGTGAGCAGAAAGGCAGCACGAGGGACTGACATGAGGAGGCTCCAGAACTTCCTTACGGTTGGAAGTTGAGATGCCACGTCATGGTTGTGACCTCCCTTTTCCCAAAAACATTGTAAGAGATGGGGAGTGGAGCTTTTCACCTAATGCTTGAATTAGGTCCATGTCTTAGGGAACTTCTGGATTTTTCTCCACATTCGGTGAAGTAATTGGCATTGAACTCAGATCTCAGTCCTGCCTCCACTTCTCTGCCTGGAGAGGCAGGGTGAAGACTGAGGATACTAGTAGGTGATCCTCCTCAAGGTCCATGGGTCCAGGCTGTTTTTTCTCCAAACCAGTATCTCACCGAAGGGAGTCTCTAAGGTTTCCTTCAGTCATGCTCCTTTTTTTTTTTTTTTTTTTAAGATTTTATTTACTTGATAGGGAGAGACACAGTGAGAGAGGGAACACAGGCAGGAGGAGTGGGAAAGTCAGAAGCAGGCTTCCCGCCGAGCAGGGAGCCCGATGCAGGGCTCGATCCCAGGACCCTGGGATCATGACCTGAGCCAAAGGCAGACGCTTAACGACTGAGCCACCCAGGCACCCCTTCAGTCATGCTCTTGCTGTGTCGAGGCAATAGCATCCGTTTCCCTGAGGAGAGGTGACAGGAAAGGTGTATATGCCCATCTATGTGGGGAGGGGTGAGGCTTGCATTAGGGAAAGGGATGTTGGATCTGAAGAAGAGAAGCCTGTGGGTGTCTGGGGTGGTAGAGACGTAAGTACCGCCTTCAAGTTCATCAGGAATTGTTGTTTAGGACAGTATGGAGATAGGCAGGGAACAGAGACGGGGAATAGTAGTTGGAATTCCTCTGACTTCTTCCTTCCTGTAGGTTTCTACGAAGAGAGCCCCCCTGCCCCAGCCCCCAGTGAATACGACTCATGACTCAGAGTACACTGAGCTATTTGCCTCTGATTGCTTTCCTTAATGGTTGAGGATTCTTGGCATTGACCGTAGAAAGATTGGACCTATCACGGAATTGGGACTGAGTTGGAAGAGTGAAGGGGGGATAATCAGAATCTCCCCTTTCCCTGCAGCTACCTTATCCATTATAGGCTTGCCCTGTCCTCCTGCCCTGAGCCCCCTCAAACTGGGAAGGCTTGGGAAGGCATCCACACCTTCCAGAGCCTCATTACTGGGATTCTGAAATCCCAGGGTTGGAATAAACCCAGGGGGCATGTAAGTGGTTTTTCTAGTCCATGTCTCTGATAAGAGTGTCAGAGCCCCCTGAAGCTTCCCACGGATAGGGAGTCTGTCTGGGTTGAATTTCAGCCAGGAACTCGGTCTAGATTATGGGGAAACCCAAGGGAAGTTGCTGGGAGAGGACGAATCCCTTGGGATTAAAAGGACCTTTAGAGGCCCTTCCTTGCAAAATCCCTCAGTGCCAGGAGCTCTCTGGCACCATTCTTGTCAGATGGCCCAAGAGCTGTTGCTTGCATACCTCTTTGATGGGGAGCTCAGCTCTTTAAAAGTCACCAGTTGCATCATAAACCAAATCTTACCATCTGAAGGTGCTTCTTAGGTTAAATGGAAAGCTGCTTCCCTAGAATATTCTCGCCTGGATCATTCTGATCCCTGGGGCACCAGAGAATAAATGGAATCTCTTGTTGACACAGCCACCCTTAAACCATTTATAGTAGTTCTCTGCCAGCTAAGACTTCTCATCACCAAGCCAGAGATCCCTTAACTCTTTGGGCCCTAATGGGTGAGAGCTGGGGCTCCCAGTCCTCAGGGCCGGTCTTTTCTCCCCCTGAACCACTCAAGGTCGCACATGGGCAGCGCAGGGGATGTGCGGTTCGCCCTGAGCACAGCCACGCACGTGCCCTCAGGCCTGCACCGCCGCTACTCAGCCCTGCGAGATGAGTCTGCCAAGGTGAGGGGTGGATGGGTGAGTGTGGAGGGCTCTCCCCTGGGGGAGTTTGGGGTCAGTTCGGCCGCGTGCCTGGCTCCAGTTTCACAGACGGCTGGCGTGCGGTGCAAATCCTCCCCCTCCCGTCCCATCCCCACGCCCCATGTGGACAACAGCTGCAGCCCTGGGGCTTGGGGCCATTGTTAGCTGCGACAGCTGTGCCCCTTCGCCTTGGCCTCCTGGGGGGCAAGTGGTCTGGGCTGGCGGGCGGCCAGCCAGTCCCTGAGGCCCTACTGAAGCGTGTGCACGTGTGCCTGGGGTGCAAGCGTGTGCTGCTGGTGGTCGGGGTGGGAGATGCAGGGGTGAGATGGAATTGGCCAGCTTTCTGGGACACGAGCTGTGGTTTATGGAGGAGATGAGGGAGGGATGGCAGGTTTAAGTGGCCCTGGGGATGGCACCTGACGTTTTCTGAGAAGCAGCTTTGCATTCTTGCTGAGACTGCTGCCTGGGGAATGGGGGTTGATGGTGGGGGGAGCAGGAAAGAAAGGACAGAAGAGGACTGACCTCATCTTTTATCTGGGGAAACGTGATTCTCTCTTAACCCCAGAATTGTTAAGCACACTGTGCCCTGGGCCCAGGGCCTCGGCTTGCTCTAAGGCAAGATACAGGTAGAGGAGGGAGCTCCTAGTCTGATAGGGGAGGACTCCTCTCTGCCCTTAGGAAAGCACTAGTCTGATGGGGTCACAGTCTGAAGGCATCTCTTTCTCTCTTCACCCTTTCCTCTCTCTGTTGATGAGAACACAGCAGGTGCCTAGAAAAGAGCCTTAGTGGGAACTTGTGGGTCGGGGTCCTAGAGGGTGGGGTTAGAATACCTCTCTGTTCCTGCCCCCTGCTCTTCTGGCTCGCTCAGCCCCCTTCTGTGCTCTTTCCTCTTCCGGGCCTTTGTCCACTGAAGATGTCTGTAGGGAAACCACCGCCTCTCAGGGCTGGGTACGTCCTGAGATGTGCTGAAACCCTGGGAGATGCCAGCCAGACAGGACTGCTTGGCTTCTTTTGTCCCCTGGATCTAGTTACTCTTAGAGAGTTTGTATTTGTAGAAAGGGGTAGCCTTTCATAGTGCTTACTTTGTGCCGGACACCGTGCTAAGTCCTCACTCTGTTCTCACGATTACCTACCACATAGGTAGGTACTATTACCATCCCCATTTTACAGATGAATAAACTGAGGCACAGAAAGGTTAAACAACTTTACCGTTGTTGCACAGCTAATAATCAGATTCCAAAGCAAGGCAGGCTCTCTCTGGAATCTGTTCCTAACCACTCTGCTGTCTGGCTCCTTGAACTGGGGTAGTATTTCTTAGACTCTAGAGGCAAATAAATCACCTGGGAAACTAGTTAAAGTGCAGATACTCACTTTGTGTGTAGCCTGCGGTGGGCCTGACGTTCTGTGCTTCTAACTTCTAAGGAGTCCCTGGGAGGAGCCTTTGCTGCTGGGATGGGTGGGGTGGAGCGAGCTCTTCAGCTGCCCTGTGTGTCTTATCACTACTCTCCCCCCTCATTTGCTAAGGACTGGGAGCCCTCTCCACTGCCTGGGGGGCTGGCCCCCACAGCCGCCCCTGCCTTTGACAGTGACCCCGAGATCTCTGACATGGATGAGGATGAGCCAGGGGGTCTGGTGGGCTCCGTGGACATTGTCTCCCCCAGCGGCCACTCGGACGCCCAGACTCTGGCCATGATGCTGCAGGAGCAGCTCGACGCCATCAATGAGGAGATCAGGTTTGGGCTGGGGTAGAGGCCCTGTGGGCGCCTTGAAGGACAGGGGTCCCATTAGGTTGGGGCACTGCAAGACAACTTGTCAGTGTGTCTGCTTGTCTCCTCTAGCTGCACCTCTGAATGCTTAGTCTAGGGACTCTGTGCAGGGCATTAGGCCCCGTGCCGGACTGAGGGGTGAGACCTCAGCCTGACTTCTCGGGTTTCATCTTCTTTCCCGGGGCTGGGGAGGCTGTGTTCCCGCAGCACCTGCGGCTGAGACTAGAGCTCCCACCGACTGAGGCCAGCTCAGGGGGAGAACTTTGTAGATGCCCCTGGCAGTCTTACTGCAGTCTCTGAGGGAGGCAGTGTTATTTCCATTGTCCAAAGGAATAGCAACCAGAGAGGTTAAGTGATTTGCCGAAAGCCACACAGTAAGTGGCAGGGCCAGGATTCAAACTCAGGTCTACACTCAATGTATTGTAACCTTTCTCCCATCTCTAATGAGGCATCAAACAGAAACCAGGGACAGGGCAAGTGATCAAGACCTGTACTTGACCCTGCCTTTGTAAGAGGTTTATGAATGTTTATGACCAGCGGCAAGGAAAAATCTGAGCCAGAGTTCCTCAGAGCCTAGAGGGCTGTAGGGGACATCTGGTTCCATGGTTTCCACACTTTGGGATTTCACAGACCAGTTAGAAAGAAAACATCTCTCTCTCTCTCTCTCTCTCTCTCTCTCACACACACACACACACACACACACACACACACACGCTGGAGAGAAGGATATTAACATAGGGCTGCCAACTTTTATTCTGGAAAGGAAAACATGAAAGGTAACTACTATCTTCTATCACAACCATTCTGCAAAAGAAAAGGCATTTTAACATCCCTCACACTGGAAAGACATACTCTCAGAATAAAGACGAGTCTGGCTCCTGATGGACAGTTAGCATTGTCACATCAACGTGTATGCGTGTGCACATGTGTGAAGGAGCAAACACACGTGCCTCTGTGACCACCCCTCATACAGAATGATCATGGGTTTTCTCATTTTTCTTGGAACAGGGAAAACTCCATCAGGGGTCAGCATCCGTTAAAGGACCCAGGTTTGGGACCTGTTGGCTTGGGCCCCTCCTGACATTGGGTCTAGGGGGAAACTGAGGCCAGGTGGCCTGCCTAGTCAGTGGTAGGTCAAGAATTCTGCCCTCCGGGATGGTTTGATTCCCACTGACTAAATGCTCTCCTTCCCCAGCAACAGCTTTTGCTGAGCTGGGAAGTTCTGTTACGTGAAGTCAGCTAATGAGACCGAGAAATGTTTCCAAGCTGTGGGGGGAAGATCGAGCTGTGTCCGTGAGGCCTGGTGTGTCCTGGCCAGGCCAGAAACAGTGCAGGTTCCCTTGACATTGCCTGCTGCCTGAGGTCCCGGGGTGGGGAGTGTGGTGCCGGCACCTGCACCTCCTCTGGGCTTGTGGTTGTGGGGGGCCAACACAGCTTCTGGTTGGGCCTGGTCCCAGGATGATCCAGGAAGAGAAGGAGTCCGCGGAGCTGCGTGCTGAGGAAATCGAGACTCGGGTGACCAGCGGCAGCATGGAGGCCCTCAACCTGACCCAGCTGCGTAAGCGCGGCTCCATTCCCACCTCTCTGACTGCCCTGTCCCTGGCCAGCGCGTCCCCTCCGCTCAGCGGCCGCTCCACGCCGAAGCTTACCTCCCGCAGTGCTGCCCAGGACCTGGACCGCATGGGGGTCATGACCCTGGTGAGAGTCTGGAGGCAGTTGATGAACAGCCCAGTCAGCCCTGGGCTCTGCTCTGGGGGCTGGCTGAGGGTCGCTGAGAAGGCTTGGTAGGGCTCAGTCCTCTCAGCTGGGCCTGGTGTCCTCTTCCCACGTTGGGCACAGACCCCAGCACGTCCAGCCGCCAACATGTCCTCCTGGGATTGGCCGGGGCCTGTCATGTCTTCCTCAACCCTGTCTGGCGGAGAAGCCCAGAGCGAGAACCTCAGCCCCTGCCAGTCCCTCTCCCTCTCTTCCAGAGGGAGTCCTGACTTAGTTTTCCAGGCTGGCTTTTTTCTGCTGTGGTATTCTCTCGAGGCCCGTGTGAGGCATCGAATCCTACCTTCTCCTCCTAAGGCTACTGGGCTCCCTTGGGGTTGACTTTTGGGCATCTGGAGGGTGATTCTGAGCTTACCCTTTACTTTCTCTTCCAGCCCAGTGACTTAAGAAAGCATAGGAGGAAGCTGCTGGTGAGTGCTGCCCGATGACCCAGGTACTCATGGGTGAATTCTCCCAGGCCCTTCCCTTTGGCTTCTCTCCCCTGGGCCCTTGAGTCTGAGTCTGGGCTCAGAGAGGCCCCTGGTCTTCCCACTGCACTTCTCCAAGCTCCTCTGCCTCGTCTGGGCTGGGTAGGCAGGCCCCAGATCTCTCCCTCTATCCCCTGACGGCTTCACTGTCTGTTCAGTCGCCAGTGTCTCGGGAAGAGAACCGAGAGGATAAAGCCACCATAAAATGTGAGACTTCTCCTCCTTCCTCACCCAGGACGCTGCGGCTAGAGAAGCTTGGCCATCCCGCCCTGAGCCAGGAAGAAGGCAAAAGGTAAGTGGCACAGGCCACACACCTAGAGTCCCTCTACCCCCAAGGTCATCTCATCACTCCCCCTGCCTCTGGAGGGGCAGAGTCTCCCGTATCCAGGTGTCTGAACATCTCACTTCTCTTTGAAACACCGTCGGGGAAGGACATTCCCATGTCTCCTTTGGTCACCTGCTCTGGTCACTGCCCCCCCCCCCCCCCCAACCCCGCCCCGCCCGTAAGTTTTCCCGAGGTCTCACTTCCAGATCTCCCGGTATAACGAAAGCCTATCTCTTTTCATTGCGCCCCCTCCTGGCTGTCTTCCTGTAGTGCTTTGGAAGATCAGGGCAGCAACCCGAGCAGCAGCAACAGCAGCCAGGACTCCCTGCACAAGGGCGCCAAGCGCAAGGGCATCAAGTCGTCCATCGGTCGCCTGTTCGGGAAGAAGGAGAAGGGCCGGCTGATCCAGCTGAGCCGGGATGGAGCCACGGGCCAGGGTGTCTGTCCACGTCCTAGCGAATGGGTGCAAGTAGAGGGGCCAGAGCAGGAGTTCTGGGGTCCGGCTTTCTCTGCCGGCCTGCTGGGGGCCCGTGGGTGGAAGCCGCAGTCATGCAGTTTTCTGCTCCAGGGAGGAGAGGCAGGTGCTGTGGGCTAGAGCTGTGTCACAGTGGCTCTTGGAATGCTGTGGAAGGGATTCCTGCCCGGGATGAGAGGTTGGACCTCTGAGGTTTCTTGCAGTACAGAGGTTTTCTGACGTCCTGTGCTCAGGACCTTTGGGAGGACTTGGTTCTTGATTAGAACTTATTTCTAGTGCATCTGGCCTCCAGGATGCAACAGGTCATAATGCATCTTGATGGCTTCATAGATACTACATTCGCATAAATGCTTGGGCAGCAGTGGCATTACCACCTCTGTGCTAATAGAAAGTTCTGCTGCATGCTTGGCACCTGGTGGGTACACAGTAAATGTCAGCTGTCCTCCTCCGCCTTCCCCTGTTCCTGCTTTCCTTTCCTTCCTCCCTGTCCTTCCTCCTCTTTTCCTCATCTATTCAGTCATTTGTTCAACAGACATTTATTGAGTACCTGCTGTATACAAGGCTTAGTGTTGGCCATTCTCTCAAGGAGCTCAGTGTCTCATGGAAAGGGAAAAGGTAAAGAGATGATTCCAGAACTGTTAGGATAGCAGTGTGCTTCAGGTGCTTCTTGAACGCAGAACTCAGCCGTGGAGTGGTAGGGATGCCTGCAGTGGCTTCCTCTGCTAGGCAACTGCTGGGCTCAGGTTGGAAGGCTAAGTGGGAAGTAGCCAAGCCAAGAGGAGTTGTGTTTGAGGGGTCTGGAGGTCTGGGGGAGGCAGGTTCTGGGAGTGGGAGCTCTGTATGCGCTTGAGGCTCTTCAGAGTGGGGGAGAGAAAGGCTGGGAGAAAGGAGGAGGTGGTTGTGGACCCTAGGTGGGCTGGCTCAGAAGAGTCTTGAGAAGTTCTCCGGAGGCAGGAGGGGCATTGACAATGGCATGCCAGGGGAGGGCCTGATCAACTAGAAGAAAGGAACCTTTGAACCCAAAGGCATATTTAGACCTTCCTTTGCCTCAGAGAAGGTGTGAGTCAGAAGCCAGCTAGCTAAGTGAGAGGAGGAAGAGGGAAAGCAGGTACCTCTCATCTAGGTGGGGAAGGAGGGGGAGCACCCTGCCCTCAGCCCTGAGGGGTGCGGGGGGTGGTGGAGCAGGTGCAGAGGGTGCTGGGAGGGAGCTGAGAAGGGCTCATCTGTGGAAGAGATCTTCTGTGGGCAGTCTTAGGATTTTCTACACTCCCTACACTACAGAGATGCCTGACCCTAAGACAGCATCTCACCTTGTTTCCTGGGTCACCCCGACTTACTGCCAGCTGCACTGGGTGGAGGGACGGGAATGTGATGAATTCTAAGATGTGGCATCTGCTGTGAACTCTGTAGGGGCCTGACGTCTGTTCAGGGGATCCTTAATAGAAGAAGACAGAGCTAGGGATGCTCCCCCATGGGGATTGTGCAAGAGTACTCCCTGAGCAAGAGGCTGAGGGGCACACGGCTCTCAGTGTGCCCGTCTTCCCACCCCCAGCCAGGTCAGGATATTCCTCTGTGAGCCTGGAGTACACTCATGTCTGGCTCTGTGAGTTTCCTTTGCATCCTGGTTTGGAGGAGAGCTATGTTCTATCTAGGATTCTGCCGTTGGAGGCGTAGGATGGCCTCGGTCCATCTGGCTGGAAAATGCCTCCAGGGCTGAGTCTCCCCAGGGGAGACTCTCTGGTCTGGGTGACCCATTTGATGCCACGGTGGGGCCACCGGGGTGTAGGGACATTGAGCAGAGGCTCTGGGAGTGATAGATTGTCCCATCAGGCCTCCTGGGTTGTTAAACGCTGGGGAGCCTCCCGCGGGTCTGCTCCCCAATCCTGGCCCAGGCCAAGGGAGGAGAAGGAGGGGCCTGACTCACATGCCATCTCTTCCTTCTAGTTCTGCTAACAGACTCCGAGCTTGGTCTGCAGGAGCCCATGGTGCCTGCCAAGCTGGGGACCCAGGCAGAGAAAGACCGGCGGCTGAAGAAGAAGTAAGAGCCACAGGCCAAGGGGGCACCCAGCCCCTGGCCTACTGTCCTTCCCTTGGCCT
The DNA here is from genome assembly GCA_003697995.1 of Taxidea taxus jeffersonii. Taxonomy (NCBI): domain Eukaryota; kingdom Metazoa; phylum Chordata; class Mammalia; order Carnivora; family Mustelidae; genus Taxidea; species Taxidea taxus. Next base: position 10,282 of record RCUC01105837.1, read on the forward strand.
GCCGTGGGACGGAGTTCAGGCAGCCAGAGCCAGAGCTGGGCCCTTTCTGAACTGAGTTGGCCTGGTCCACCTGGGCACAGGAGGGACTGGGAGGTGATTCTGAGGATGACCCAAGGAAGAAGGAGGCTGAGGGGGCCGCTGGGGGAGAGAGACCCAGGACCTGTGCATCTCTGGCAGAGCAGACCGAAATGTCTGTGGGCCAGGCCATGTGCAGACAAGGTCAGAGCCCCTTGTCCTCTGGGGACGGAGAGGAGTCCTGCCCATGTCTTGCAGCACGGAGCAGGGGTGGCAGTCTAGTGGTGGGAATTCGGGTTGTAAGAGTGCACTTAGCACAGCCCGTGGTCTCAGGAGTAAGCATGGTTGGGAGAAAAGGAGACTAGCAAGTCTGCTCTTCCTCTTCCTGCAAGACACCAGCTGCTTGAAGATGCCCGCAGAAAAGGAATGCCCTTTGCCCAATGGGATGGCCCTACTGTGGTCTCCTGGCTGGAGGTAAGCCTATAGTTTGTCCCCAGCAACTAATCACCCATGTGATGTTGGGAAAATCCCCTCACCTTCTCAGGCTGTAGATTTTTCCATCTGTAAAATGAGGAAGAAAGACATTTGGTGGTTGTCATCTCTACATTCCTAAATTCTGCTCCGCGTTTGCTCTTTGAGACCATGGATGAGGCCTGGCCCTTGTTCCTTGATATCATCCAGCTCTTGGAGGTGGGGAAGGGGCTGAACTTACCCCCTGTGCCTGTGTCTGTAGCTCTGGGTGGGGATGCCTGCCTGGTATGTGGCAGCCTGCCGCGCCAATGTCAAGAGCGGAGCCATCATGTCGGCCCTGTCGGACACAGAGATCCAGCGCGAGATCGGCATCAGCAATGCCCTGCACCGGCTCAAGCTCCGGCTGGCCATTCAGGAGATGGTGTCGCTGACCAGCCCCTCTGCCCCGCCCACCTCCAGGACCGTGAGTGTCCTGTCCCTCACACAGGGAATTTTTGGAAGTCCTGGAGTAGTATTTTTGGCCTTTGGGAAAGCGGCAGCCTTGATTCCTGCCCCTTCCAGTCCCTCAAAGGGCTCCAGCTGGTCTCTAGGAGGGACTGACATTGATTCCAGGAGGATCCCAGCAGCCTTGTTCCCTGCCTTCCAGGTTCCCTGCATACCACCCATGGGCCCCACCCCTCTATCCCCACTCTGCAAACCATTGCAGATCTCTGGGCAGAGTTTCCAAGGACGGGGCTTCCAGGGGTTCTGCGTGGTTGCTGGACTTGGGGATGCAGAGGGGTAGGGCACTTGGGAATTCTGTCCTGGTCCTCCAGCCTCTGTCAAGACTGCAGACTAGTCTGTGGGCCCTCAGAGTAAAGTCGTTCACTGCCATGCGTCTCTTTGATTGGGATCAGCCCGTATTCTAGATCTGCACCATTCATCCATCTTCATTCAGGAAATGTTTGTGGAGATTTTGAGATGCCAGGCCCTGTGCCAAGCAGTGTGGCCACAGAGATATGGGGAGGTGCTCAGAGCCTCAGTCTGTGGGGCTTGGGGCTGCACCTGTGGGAGGTATCAGAGGAAGGGATGTTTGTCCTTGTCCTTGGGGTTCCCAGCCTTCAGGGAATCCTGGGGACCACACACAGGACCTGCTAGGTTTCCTCTCTGCCTACAGTCTTCCGGGAATGTCTGGGTCACCCATGAAGAGATGGAAACTCTGGCAACACCCACTAAAACAGTGAGTCTGGCCCTGGACCTTGGGCCTGGGTTGGGGCTGTTGACCCCCACAAGGACAACGGGAAGGTGGTGGGAAGTCAGGTGGGGGAGCAGTTGGTCTATATACGAGATTGATATCCTGATGTGTATTGGGTTCTGTTCTCAGGGTGGTGGGTTGGTCGGAAAGGAGTGGGAATGGGAACAGTTAGTGGGTGCTGGGGTTTCCGTCCCAGGGTCCCCAAGCTCATGCTAGGCCACTGGTGCGCTCTAGTGGAGAAGAGCTGGCCTTGGGAAGAGGGAGTGCTTTGCCCGGCTCTGGGCCTGAAGCTGCAGAGTCCTTGTGCTTGATGCTTGGTGGGGGACAGGGAATGGGAGAGCCTGGCCCTTTGAGGGGCTCCCAGCCAAGCCTACAAGGTGTGGGAGCGTGTTTTTGCCACACACGCATTTGTTCTGCCCTCAGCGCAAACATGGACACCTGTACTAGCCTTGTGTTCCATCTTGCCACCCCGACAAGCTCCTCCTAGTCCCCTTCCCAGCCACTGGGGTGTCTGCTCCCCCTGCTTGATGGGGCCGGGGGTGGATGTTTCCAGCTCTCCTGACTTTGCCTGTTTCCCCTGACACGCTGCACGCGTTCCCGCTAGGACAGTGAGGAGGGCAGCTGGGCTCAGGTAAGATCTCCTTCTGTCTAGAGCTGCCTCTCAGAGGAGTTCAGGACAGTGTTCTCCCCACGGGCTGTCTGCCCAGCAGGACCCCCAAGTCCCAGTCTATTTATGTCCTCTCTTCGCATGAAAGGTCCTAGACGGGGTTTCTCTTCCTGCTGAAGCCCCCTTCCTCCTCATTCCCCTCGAGCTACTTGTTCTGGTTTCTCAGGGTGGCAGATGCAGCCTTAGAGGGCCGTGTCCCCAGCACACCTGCCTCTTCCCCTCTCTTCCCAGGAATAATGAGACCGAGATTGGTATGAATCCTCTTGCTCGCCCCATCCCCTTTAGGGGGCACCCCTGGTGAGCTGGGCAAAGATGCTTTCCTCATTCACTGAGTCGGCAAATATTATCTCAAGTGCAAAATCTAAGCCCCAAAGATTCAGAAGATTTTATACTACAACTCAAAAACAAGCAAACTTAATAATATATAATCTTAGAGAAATACACATTGGTTTGTAAAATGTAAAAATATTTTTTCCAGCAAGGGCATGATAGAACCTCAGCATAGCAATGACTTCTAGCAGGACAGCAGGGAATGGGATGGGAAAGGTGAGCACGGGGCGGACACAGCCGTGGGATGGTGTGGTTGGTGTCCATCGATGTTACCTGACTCTTTATGCTTAATATCGAAGCTATGCTACATTTATTTTTATACGTATAACGCTTTCACTTTTAAAAGCTAAAATCAGTGTTTCAATCTAAAAAAAATGAAGTAGGGTAAGGAAACTGAGGGAGGGTGCTCTTCCTAAAGTCTTTCTAAGGATAGGTGGCCAGAGGAGTCCCTGGCGGCGGGAGGTGACAACAGAGTGGGTAGAGGGGGGCGGCTGGGATGTGCAGAGAGTGCTGGCGAAAGCAGCAAACAGAGGGGCTGGGGAGTTCCTGGAGTGAACACCAGAGCTCAGAGTGCAAGTGAAGGCCATCGCCTGCGGCTTTGGACTTTAGTCTGGTCCTAACTCTCAGGTTGATGTGGGAGGCCAGTTTCCCAAGTGAGATCGGCTTTTTTTTTTTTTTTCTTCCTTGCCGCTCTGCGGTCCTCTGTAACTCGGCCTGTCCCCTGGGCTCAGTGGGCCAGAGGCCAGTGGAGAAGCAGGAAGGCAGCTCGGCCACACACCGCCGCAAATGTACTCCCGAGTCGACAGGAAGGACTCCGTATTATCTGCTGCCTGGATAGCTGCTTCTGTTCATTAGTGTAGATAATTGATCCGTGAGTGGAGCCGTATCATTCTGGTCTTAAAAAGTGCCATTTAACACCCCCTCCTCCCACTCACAGCTTCTCGGTGAACATAAGCGGCCGTGGCGGCTGGGGGGGCCGTTTCCCTCCACGGGCTACGCCAGCTGCGGCCGGCTGGCGCGGCCCTCCTCCCCCACAGCCGCTCTGCCTTGTTCCCCCAGACCCTGGCCTATGGGGACATGAACCACGAGTGGATCGGGAACGACTGGCTGCCCAGCCTGGGGCTGCCTCAGTACCGCAGCTACTTCATGGAGTGCCTGGTAGATGCGCGCATGCTGGACCACCTGACCAAGAAGGACCTGCGGGTCCACCTGAAGATGGTGGACAGCTTCCACCGGTGAGCAGGGGAGCCCGGCCCCGCGGCTCTGTCTGCAGGAACGCGGCTGCCTCCGGCTCCGCCTGTGGCCCGTGTGGGTGCCAGCGGGTCTCCCCCTTGCGAAAGCCGGGTCCTCGTCCCATCCCACGGCGTGAGGGAGGATTTGGTCCTCTCCCCTCCAGCCCTGAAGACTCAGAAAGTCCTTCTTGCTCAGCTTCACATTCTTGGAGCTTTCCCTCCTAGGTCTGCCTTTCGTTTCTTTGTCTTTTGGGCTTGTCCAGGTTTCTCTGCTTACTCTGGGAAGCCTCTGCCTGAAACCAGGGTTCCGCTTCCATGTCTACTGATTCCTTCCAAGCTGAGACGAGAGGTGTTTCTGGGCGCTGGTGCTGCTTGCATCCCAGATCGGAGCCTCTCAGCTTCGAGCCCGCGCTCTTTGGTACAGGATGCCATCCAAGGCTCTCCTTCCCCTTGCCGACAAGGTCTTCTGTTCACACGTGTCTGCGGAGGAGGTCTCCCAGCCCGTGGGTAGACTTTGGCCCCACAATTGTGTTTTGTTGGGCTGACACGGTATTTTAAAGACTATGGATTTAGTTGCCAGTGTTTAAGCACTAGGGAATTTTCCACAAAATTCTGGATGTCTGGCTTCTCTTAAAAACTGGGAGATGTGTTGACACATTCTAGCGTGGGGACAGCCAGCTGGAGCTGGTGGCAGCCGCCCTCCTACGGCAGGTAGACACAGTCTCCAGATCCTGCTTCACTCACTGTGGACCTGCTTCACTGCAGGAAGCACCGG
>RCUC01105858.1:0-12842 GCA_003697995.1 Taxidea taxus jeffersonii
CCCTGTGGTTTAGCTATTATGATTAATAAAATATGGACACTAATAGTCACCCAGTAGGGAGGCTGAAAGCATTAAGTGCATGGTGCCTGAAGCATAGTGTTGGATTAATAATAATAAAAACAATAATAATAGTAATGACTAACATTTACCAAGTACTTATTAAATTATATCTTAGAGACTTTACAAACATTGAGGGTAGTTGCTATCATTATTAATACTACGACATAGAGCTATGAGTTTGGACAGTATTTTGGAGAGCTATTTTTCTAGAGGCTTGAATACTGGCAGGCATCTGTTTGCCAGTTTGTCTTTGTATTTGCATTTCCAGTTTGTCTGTTTGTCTTTGCATTTCCTCTCTCCCCTTTCGGTGTTCCTGCCTCTCCCACAGCCAGTGTGGTTAAGAGCAGTGCACAGATATGTTTGGGCGAACAATGAGACGCAAGCTCGTGGAATGAATGCATGATCCTAGATCACTGAGAATGACTAGCCATGCAAAAGGGCCAACAGTCCTGTGTTCATCTCTCTAGTCTGGCTTCAATTTGAGGAGGGGAGAATGGTCTGTTCTGCAAAAAAACAAAAACAAGGGAACTTAGCAGATTATCCAAAGAGACTCAGAATCTTTAGAAATCTTCTTTGGTCATGAGAATCCAACCTGAGATGAATACTGCAATGGGGAGATTCTGCTTAGGCTTTGTGAATACCCAGCCCAGGGAGGAAGCTGGGGAGCTCTGCCTGTGGGAAAGGCATCTGCTTGACAGAGCACTGCTCCCCTCACCAACTCCCCAGGGATTTGGCTCCCATGGTCTCACCTGATGATGGATTAGAAGATGCCAAATAGCCAATGAAGATGGCAGGAAGCACAAATCAGAAATTCTAGTGCCAAACCACAAACTAAGAACGCCAAGAAAAATGCCACTCGGCCTGATGGCCTGAATTGCCTTTTAGATGCTTGGGTTCAAGGATCCCAGAGGCAGCTTGCTGAAATGGAAGAGCATGAACTTTGGAATCCTGCCTTCTGAAGTCAGAGTTCTGGCCACTATCAGCCTGCCCCTCAGGAAGTTACTGTAGCCGCTGACTGTCTGCCTCCTCAGTTGAGGGAAGAAATAAAATCACTCTTCCCTCCACTGTGTTGGTGAGGATGGGAAGGAGGTGTTATGTGGGAGCTCCCCTGTGGTGTTCTGGACGTGTAGATTTGTTTATTGTGGCGTTCTGTGGCGTCCCCTTTCCTAGGGTTTTCTGCTTCTACTTTCACTTCCTGTCGCCAGAGCTGTGTTGTAAGTCTGTTATTCTAATGACATTATTTTAAAAACGCTTTCATTGGTTCTGTCTTCTCAGCTAGAGAGAGCATTTATCCCTCTGCCACATCTTCCTTAGCCCACCCATGCCCACACCCTCTCCATCCTAAGCTTCCTTCTGCTCTCGCTCGTGATCTCTTGCCGTTCTGTACAATATGTGCATAACCAGTGTCTCCACCTCTAATCTCTCCCCACTGTGTCACTACAGCATGGATCTGGTCGTGTCGCTGAACTTCTCTGCTGACAGAATGATCTCTTGACCTGTTCTGAGGGGCAGGTCTTCCTGCTTGGCCCCCAAGTCCCTCCTCCAAGAACCCACTTTGTTTAATGAATGATCCTGATGGACCATTTTAGTTAGGGGACAATAGGCTTTGGAGAATGGCCAGGATGAAATTGTAGAGCGATAGAGACAGAGACTCCATGGGAGCAGAGACTCAGAGTTGGCACAACTAGGAAAAGGTAAGCCTCACAACTCCCTATTGAGATATTGAAGGGGACTCTAGATTTTCCAATTCTACATTACAGGGAATCAGAGACAATTTTACTTAAATATTTTAGGACAACTTGACCTCAGCAAGCTGGAGGGCTTAAGGGTTGGGCATCTACTATAGATGTGGGAGTGACAGTTTTCCTTTTCTTTTCCATCAGCAGAGCTCCTCTCTAATACTGGAGTTGACAATATATGCAGTCAGAAGACTACACTTCATACCCTCACCTGCTGTGGCCAAGTGTTCCAGTTTCATCCAATGTAAGTTATAGAGAAGGACTTATGAAAAAGTCTCTTAAAAAGGACACAGAAATATGGGAAAAGACCTGACTCAACCTGTTCTCCTTCCTGTCTTCTCGAACTCGGATACGTTGACTGGAGCTCCAGCAGCCATCTTGGATCTTGAAGTCACCTTAAGGAGGGAAGCTGAGCATCCTTTATGGTAGAACACAAAGGTGGAAGGGCCTGAGTCCCCATGACTGCAGAGCCACAATAGTAGCCTCCTTCCAGATTCTTTCTACACAGGAAAGAAGTGATATTTTTTCTCATTTTTGCTTTTCTGTTGTGTGTGATTGATCTGGCCCTAATCTGCTAATACAGTGGCACATGAGCAAAGTGATTACTATGTGGGTTCTGAAATCAGGCTGCTTTCACTCCATTCCTTGCTCTGTCACCTCTTAATCAGGTGCCTTAAGCAAGTTACCAAACTTTTTATAAGCCTCCGTTTTCTCATGTGTAATGTGAGGACAATGACACCACTTATCACATAGAGTTGATACGAGGATTAAATAACATAATGCGTTAAGCACTTAGAACTCTTGGTACACAGTAAGTACTCAGTAAATGTTAGATGCTGCTGCTGTTATTACTATTATTACTACTACCATTGCCATACTTACCCATCAGATTGGGTGTTCATCTTCATCCATAAGCAATGGGTCCTTTAGAGTAGAAAAAATTTATTTGCTTTTGGGACTGCCTCAGAACTGGTAGATGGTGGGCACACAATACATTTTTACTGAACCACATCTTCTTAGATTTTTATCAACTATTTCTTATGAGTAATGATGAAACTCACTGGTTTTGTGCATCAAACTGGGGACTGATGCCCTGTAAGCACACTGTCACTTCATCCCTTCTAAAACAATTTGAGATACAGGACTAAAGGGTTATTGTAGGATGTGCATGAGCTTGGGAGTCACTCAGAATTACATTCTATTTAAGGTTCAAATTTGATAATATTAAAAGAGAACTGGAAATAAACTTCAGGAAAAAAAATCAAAGCAGGCAACCTTACTCAAGTTGTAGGAGGCTCGTAGGGCTTTCAGTGTCCAGATGTCACTGGCATGGTGGCTTTGCTCTGTGTTCGTCCTGAGTCAACAGAATTAGAGAACCTCTGGAAGCCATCCTGCTTTCGTCCCTCAGTCTCCCAACATGGTTGTAGGTGGGAACCAGGAAGAAAAACAATTTCCCCTATCTCGTTTATTTAATCTGGTGTATTCAAAGAGTTTTTAAGGTTTGGTATGAGCATGGGGTCTGGTTGTGACCTGTTGAACTATTAAAGAGGAGATAAGACCTTATGGACAGAGGGTAAATGTTGCAGCACAAGCTGCTTCCTCTGATAAGTTTTCCTCCACCTGCAATAGGGCTGTGGGCAGTAATGATGTTGACTAGTAGGAGGAGCTTGGGAGGTTCCTGTAACTTTGGCTCTTGTCAAAAGAGCCAAAATATTCTATTCTATAATAGAAGAAGTGGCTCTCTGTCTTAGATTTGTTTCATGGTATAAACTAGTTTGCATGGCACAGGGGATGATGCCATGGGGCTAAGAAAATCTATTAAGAATCTACTGGCCAAAAAATTTATATCCTAACATATGCTTTCTCTTTTTGTAGGTCATAGTCATAGCTGAAGCAGGAGTTAAGTTTTGGTGCCAATGACAGAGTAGTTCTTAACACTGGCTGCACAGTGAAATCTTCTGAGGCTCTTAAAAAGAGACCAGTCCCTGGGTTTCACCCCAGGGCAACTGGGTTAGAATCTCTGGGGTAGGGCCTGGGCATCAGCATTTTAAAAAGGAAATATACAGGAATTAATAGAAAACTAAAAGATGAGTCACAAAGTGGGAGAAAATATTTACAAAATCACATATGTAATAGAGGAATTGTATCCAGAATATATAAGGAAATCTTTAAAGTTAATAATAAGAAAATGAAGACCCAGTTAAAGAATGGGCAAAAGATTTGAACAATTCACCAAAGAAGATAGATGGCAAATAAACACATAAAAGGTTGTTCAAAATATTAGCAACTAGGGAAATGCAAATGAAAACCACACTGAAATATCATTATACACCTTTTAAAATGGCAAACAAAGCAGCAAGAAAAAGCAACACCTGACAATTCTGAGGGCTAGCACGGAGCAGAACAACTGGAATTCTCAGGTGGAGCAGGTGGGAATGAAAAATAATACAGTCACTTTGGAAAAGAGTTTAGCAGTTTATTATGGAGTTAAACCTACCCTTACTACACAATTTGATAATTCCACTCCTAGGTATTTGCTCAAGAGAACTGACAACTTGTGTTCACACAAAAACCTGTACATAAATATTTGTAATGGTTTTATTTATAATGATCTCAGACTGGTATCAACTCAATTCAACATTCAACTAGTAAATGGATAAATATGCTGTAGTATATCCATGCAATGGGATCCTACTCAAAAATACAATGGAATGACCCAACGATATATACAATATGAATGAATGTTAGATGCATCATACTAAGTGAAAGAAACCAAACTCAAAAGAGTATATACTGAATGATTCCATGTGTATAACATTCTAGAAAAGGCAAAAGTGTAGGGACAGAAAACAGATTAGTGGTTGCCAGGGGTGGGAGTGGAAGAAAGGAGAATTGCAAAGAAGTAACAAGAAGGGATTATTTGGGGATGATGGAACTCTTCTATATCTTGATTGTGGTGGCAGTTACATAATTGTGTTGGTCAAGCTCATAAAGTTGTATATTTAAAAGGATACATTTTACTGTATGTAATTATATCAATAAAGCTGACTTCTCTCCCCTAAATGATTCATAAAAAAAAATTCCCCAAGTGATTTAAATTCATAGCCAATTTTGAAAGATGTTGTTGGTATAACAAATTTGAATCTAGGTTCTGGTATTTAAATTTGTTTTCTTATATATGAAACTGAAGATAATAAAACCCACCTTGAAGAGATATTATGAATTTTTTTAATTTTAAAGATTTATTTATTTTAGAGAGAGAGAGAGGACCTGTGGGAGGGGCAGAGGGAGAGGGAGAAAGACTCAAGCAGACTCCTTACTGAGTATGGAGACCAATGTGATGCAGGGCTTGATCCCACGACACCGAGATCATGACCTGAGCCAAAATCAAGAGTTTGACGCTCAATGCACTGCACCACCCAGGTGTGGTGCAGAGATGTTATGAGTATTTTTTTTTTTTTTTTGACAGAAAGAGATCACAAGTAGGTAGAGAGGCAGGCAGGGAGAGGAAGGGAAGTAGGCTCCTCGCTGAGCAGAGAGCCTGACTCCAGGCTCGATCTCAGGACCCCGGGATCATGACCTGAGCTGAAGACGGAGGCTTTAACCCACTGAGCCACCCAGGTGCCCGAGATGTTATGAGTATTAAATGTGATAATATATGACAAGCTCCGAATACAGGATTTGGCACACAATAATAATAACTGCTTATGTAGCGCTATGTGCCAGGCATTGCCACAGCACTCCCAGGCATCTCTAATCTTTACAGCAACTCTGTGAAGGAGATATCATTATGACCGTTTTCAAGGTGGAGAAATTATGAGGCTTAGAGAAATTATGGAATTTGCTCAAGGTCTCACAGCCAGCCAGTGGCCCAGCCCATTTCCAAGTCGAATCTTAACTTTGCTGATTACTATACCACTTCTGAAATCTCAGTTTCAACATCCTGCTTTTTGGCTTCACGTCTACTGTTCTAGTGCACTTTCTCAGTATTTTCAATGGTGTCCTCATGGTTGGGCCAGGTTTTGTTAAGGCCAGAAGGAGAAAGGAGCCTGTATTTAAAAGTCTGAAGGTAGAGGGGAGTTTGAATATCGTGATATGGAGAGGTGGTGGGAAGTTTGGTTAGGGGAGATGAAATATAGCGATGATGATATGGGAGTGGAAAGAAGATAGCAGAGGGGGACTTCCCTTAGTTTAGTGACAAAGGATTACAGAATGAGAGGCCTGGTTGGAGGCATCTGTTATAAATATGCACAAGTTTGTCACAAATTACTTTGGCCTGGGTTCTGTCTGGGAGCTATCGGAGAATTCTGGCTGGCCTCAGTTAGTGTAGAGAAATGTATGGATACAGACACATGTTGAAAGCAGGGAGGGGGGGTGGTCCTTTATTAGAGAAAAGGTAGGGTTTTATTTTGGTATCTGGTGCGATGGTGAAGGGACCAGTTACTGGGCAGTTCCAAGACCTTCAGTAGAGCTGGGCCAGTGGTGTGCTGACAAATGCTCAACAATGGATTCTCTGAAACTAGCCAACACACCAGACTCTGTTGGGAGCACTTGCCAATTATTGTGGTGTAAATACTCCTACTATAGCCAATTTCAAGGTAACAATGGAAAGTCGGGGAGAGGTGTGCACAATTAGGGCTCTTGGCAGCTGGCACAAGCTGGTTCCAGCACAGCACTGGCTGTGTCAGTATTAGGTTCTCCATATGAGCAGCAGAAAAGTCTGAGCTATGTAGTGTCACAAGAATCTTGGCAGGGGGTCAGCCTTCCAGAATGCAACTGAGCCTTGTTCTGGTTTCTAAATATAATGTAACACTGCAAAGGATAAGATGTGGGTGACTTGTTTGTAGGACTCATTGTGGTGTGGGAGATAGGGTCATAACAGAATGGATCTAGAGGAGAGTGGGCAATCTGCATTAACTGGGCAGGACTCAGCCGTCTGGCCTATGCCTTCAGTGGGACCCCTGGTTATATGTCTGCTTTTTGTCCTACTATCGTTAATTTGTTCTTTATGCTAATACTTCTAGATCTATAAATTTATAGTGAGTAAGAATCTGGCACTTTCCTTTGAATAGTTTCTTTGCCAATAAGCTTGAAAATGATTGCAATCAGGTTAATAGCATTTGAAGTATACACAGAATTCATCCATGTGAATAATTTATTTTCATCTATAGGAAAACATAGGTTCTGAAGGAACCTCAATTATTAGGCTATTCATGCATCTTAAAGATGACTTCAGGAAAAAGGATACTTGTACAGCCAATAGGGAAGTAAGCCTTGACAAGAGATAAATAAAATCAGTTTGGAATTACTTCCCTCATTAAGTTAAAATGATATAATGCACTTTCTGGTTGTGTGTTCCTGGACTGTGCATCCTCTGTGGGTGAAGGCCAGTCTAGATAGACAATACTCATGTAGAACTTTCCTTGTGATGATGTGCTTTCATACACAGGAATCCTGATATATTAAGAATTCTTGCTTCTGAGGCACTGGATGAAGCCATGATGTTCCTTGTTAGGACATGAGCTGACCTACATGACCTGCCACCAAAAACCCAGCAAAATTTCATGCTTTTGCAGTACAACTCTCAAGAAGCAGGATGTGTTCTTTTTCCTTCTTTTTTGAGTTATTATCTATTGACCTATTCCTGGGAAGATACTGTGGATCACAGACCAAGAGAAAAGGAGGGAAGAGGAAAAGGAAAATAGAAGAGCCTTTTTACAAATTATCAATATATAAGTCCTGATGCCTTATGTAAAAAATGAGTTTTATGATTCTTTCCCAAGGAGAGAGATGGCTATGGCTGAACTACCCCTGTAGAATACAATCTGTTGAAGTGCTTGTGGCAGATGGTGCTTTGTGATTCTCACGATGGCTTTATATTTCCTAACTTGGTTTCCTCCTGCTTGGGGGTCACAATGCCAGTTTTTGGCTCATCAAATCCCAGTCACATCAGATTTAGTGGCTTGTCATTTTGCTGCTTTGCCTAGCCTTTATGTATTATTTATAATCCTAGCTATATCCACCTCCCCACAAAGGGATTGACCTATCTTCCATTGAAAGAGAGAGTTATGAGAAAAATGGAGCCATTAAGACATGACAGAGAATGAGAAGTTAGGAGGTGGTCAGACACCAGAATAATTATTTGTAACAAAAAAACAAAGAAAAAAGAAGCTACTACAGTTGAACTCTCTGGCAGTCAAGGCAAGAAAGGAGCCTGGTGACCCCTTTGCTGACACTTCATACATCTTACCACTGAATATTCTAGAGGAGCGGGATGAGTAGTAACAGACTGGCCAGTGCACTTTCCACAGGCCTTCCACTGTACTGAGACACTTACCTGATAATATGGATGCAACGGCTGCAATGATGAAGGACACAATGACACCGGGTCCTGCCATTTCCTTAGCCACCAGACCAGACACCACGTACATCCCCGTGCCCACGCAGCTGCCAACGCCAAGTGAGATGAGGTCCATGGTGGTGAGCACCTGAGCTAGTTTGGTGCCATGGGCTGTGGTGGCCCCAGTTCCCTCCAGCATGGACTCCACTGGTTTGGTGCGCAAGATCCTGGAGTGCATGGCATACCAGGCAGCCCCCCACTGCACCCGCCGGGGGTCCAGGGAAGCAAGAAAGCCACTCATCCTGTGTGATAGGGTTTTGGTGAAGGCCAACTGATGAAAGAGGTTCTGTGGGAGCCTTAGTGGGTGCTTCTGGAACTCATCTAGTGAGTAGGGATCTCCTTTTTAGGAAAGGTCCAGAGGGACCCAAAGCAGCCTTCTCCTGGGCATGAATGTCTGCAGGAAAAACACAAGAAAGAAGAAGATGAGACTAAGCAGGAACAAACAATCACTTGTTGTTGATATGGTTGGAGGTTGCATGGTTGCATGGTTGGAGGTTGATATACTGAACTGTTTGAATAGGTCTATCTTGTGTACTCACAATGCGGGGGGTTGTATTCTCCTGTGTGTCACCTCAGGTCCTAAATAACAATCTGTCATTTGCACTTTGTCCCTGAGTTGTTCTGAAGAAGATGGTCTGAGTCAGGGCTCTGCCACTTACTGCTGTGGGACCTTGGGTAAGCCACCCTACTTCTCTGTGCTTCAGCTTCAACTGTATAATGGGGTTAATAAAACCTTCCACCTAGTGTTGATGTGAAGATTAGATTAGGATCTAAAAAGAGCTTAAGACAATGCGTGGCGCATGGAAAATGCTCACCTGGCCTGGCTGTGCCAAGACTTACCTTGCTTCTTCTTGGTAGACTTGGTCTGTGATTTTTGGACATACTCTTTGGGGAAACAACATCCTCATTTTTTAAATACAAAGATGTAAAATTAGATTTATGACTTTTAAGGGGGACAATCCCACCCCATGGTGTTATTTTGGAACTTTGCCCTCAGATAAAATGAAAAGTGCCTTGAGCCTTTTTTTTGCTCTCAAAGATTGAAGAAGAGGAAGTGTTCTTGGCATTTGGTGGGTGAGCCCCAGAGATGCTAACCGGGTGAGAAGGTTTCATCCAATTTTCCATGATCTCGCAGACATTCTTGTAGATAAAAATTCTGCTCATGATAATTTGAATCCAAACACTAATAGTTTTATGTATAAACATATGAGGTTTTCAGGGATGGTTTTAATATACATTAACTTTCCAGGAACCCAACTATAGAGTAAATGGAAGGATGATTGTAAATTCTTTAGTTTGGAATCAAAAAGGAATTCTTCACTGCTTCAGAAACTCAAGGCCCCCTTTCAACACCACCCATGGATCTCCCATGCAGCACAGCTGTGACTGCCTGCCCTTTGGAAGCAGCACACTGATAGTGATTCTGTATACAGTGAAAGCATCTGACAGCTCCCTGGGTGCCCACCTGAGTCTTTACATACTCAAGTATGTTCTATACAGGTAGTTTATTCATGCATTTTGCTTCAGGGTATTAAAAGGGTGGTCTAACAAAGCCTTTATTACAGAAAAGAGGTGCTGGTCTTCATAGAGCTGAGAACTATTATATTAGATGATTTCCAAAGTTTTGACAAGTTAGAGAATGCCGAGATGATATGAAGCTACTTTCTTTGGAAGCCAGAAGTTCTATAAAGACCTTCTAAGGTACAGCTGAACATTAATTCCAACTATGGTACTGATAAGCCTAGGACATTTACATTTACAGGAAGTACCAGCACATGTAATCTACCAATATTATTAATTAATACTACTTAATGCTTAATGTAACATTTGTCTGCTTCTAAAGGCTTTACAAACACAACCTAATTAGAAGAATCAGACAAAATGAGGCAGTTTGGTTTACAGGGGTTGGGTGATGGACCTACTGGTTTAATTTCTTCCTGGATTTGACAGTGTTGTTTCATGCTTTAATTTTATGTTTTAATTTTAATTTTTGACAACACCTTAAATATCAGTACATGTGGACAGTGCCACTGTATATGGCAGAGTTATTTTAAAAGCCTAGAGTGTCAACAGTCTTTTTTCTTTTCTTTTCTCTTTCCTTTCCTTTCCTTTTCTTCTCCCTCCCTCCCTCCCTTCCATCTTTCTTTCTTTCTTCCTTCTTTCCTTCCTTCCTTTATTTCTTTTTCTTTCTAAGATTTTGAGATTTGTCAGAAAATGTATCACATATATACCAGAGAGTCTGTGAGAACAATTGTTTTGCTTGAGCTCTTGTGAGAAATTAATGTATATATCTATTTAATTTCAACTCAGCCAGCATATATCAAGTAGCTGTTATGTGCCAGGCATGGTCTTAGGCTTGGGGTACAAAGACATGGTTCTTGCTTGCATGGAGCTTTCAATCTAGAATGCGAGGTGATGAACACCTAAATCACAAGGCAAGGACTAAGGTTTGTTTTTGCTTTTTCCTGAAAAGGTTATTTTTTAGGGGTGCCTGGGTGGCTTAGTCAGTTAAACATCTGCTTTTGGCTCAGGTCATGATCCCAGGGTCCTGGGATCAAGACTCATGTTGACGGGGGTGGGGGTGGGAGCAGTGGCGGGGGGTTCTCAGCTCAGCAGGGAGCCTGCTTCTCCCTCTCCCTGTTCCTGCTGCTCCCCCTGCTTGTGCTCTCTCTCTCTCTGTTAAATAAATAAATAAAATATTTTAAGAAGCTTATCTTTTATTGTTTTTCTTATTATAAAGCCATAAGATATCTACTGTAGAAAAATCAGATAACATAAACAGTGACGTTCAGAGAGGAAAGAATAGAATACAATACGCAGGATGATAAATAAAATCTGATCATTCCAGGGAGAGATGAGGGGCATATCAGATGTTGAATTGTGTACCCCCCGATTCGTATGTTGAAGTCTTAACCCCCAGGGTCTCAGAATGTGCTCTCATTTGGAAATAGTTGTTACAGATGTAATTAGTTAAGATGAGGTCCTCTGGAATAGGGTGGGCACTTAATCTAATATGACAGGCGTCCTTGTGAAAAGAGGACATTTGGACACAGAGAGAATGAGGTGTGAAGATGAAAGCAGAGGCCAGGCTGATGTATCTAAAGGCCAAGGAACACCAAGGATTGCCAGCAAACCACCAGAGGCTGGGAGAGTGTCACGGAGCATGCCTCTTCCTCATCCTGCTGCACCGTCATCACAGACTTCCAGTCTCCGGAACTGGGAGACAATGCATTTCTGGTTTTCAGATGCACAGTTTGGGATGCTTGGTTATAGCGGCCCTAACAAGCTAACAGTGGTCATGAAGGATACAGAACAGGTGCTGAAGAGGTGAGAGAGGGTCTATGAGGCCATGGACTGGCACTGGCCCCTGAGTAATGGGGAGTCAGTTGTGCCAGCTGTCAGGAGGGAGCAGTTCCTGCACAATGGTCCCAATGGGAGAGCAGGTGTGACCTGTTCCCAGGACTGAATGAAGCTGGGACGTGGTGAGGAGGAGGACTCCAGTGCCTTGTTAGAGCTTTATGTGTGCCAGCTAATTTAGTCCTCATGACAAATCTGCCTTTAGAGAGGAGGCCAGGAGAGGTCCAGTAATGTCTCCAGAGTCGAGGAGCCCATAGTGCCAGCCCTTGGCCTTGGGACACCTGCTTGCGATCTCATGTCCTTCCTCTTGGCCCTCCCACCTGAGGTATGTCATCAGCCTGCAGAAGGCTTCCAAGCCAAGACAGGGCTTGAGTTACTCTCAGCACAGCGAGAAGTGCTGGAGGTTTTACTCAAGTGAGTGACATGATATGATTTACGTTTTAAAAGGCTCCTGTAGTGAAAAGAAGGGCCATCTGTACCCCAATGTTCATAGCAGCAACATCCACAATAGCCAAACTGGAAAGAGCCAAGATGCCCTTCAACAGACGAATGGATAAAGAAGATGTGGTCCATATACAATGGAGTATTACTCGGCCAACAGAAAGGATGAATACCCAATTTTCGTATCAGCACGGACAGGACTGGAGGAGATTATGTTGAGTGAAATAAGTAAAGCAGAGAAAGTCAATTATCATAAGGTTTCACTTACTTGTGGAGCATAAGGAATAACACAGAGGACATTGGGAGAAGAAGAGGAGAAGTGAGTTGGGGGAAATCAGAGGGGGAGACAAACCATGAGAGACTGTGGACTCTGAGAAACAAACTGAGGGTTTTGGAGGGGAGGGGGGTTGGGGGGTAGGGTAAGTCTAGTGGTGGGTATTGTGGAGGGCACGTATTGCATGGAGCACTGGGTGTGGTGCATAAACAATGAATTTTGGAACACTACATCAAAAACTAATGATGTGTTTTATGGTGACTAATATAACACAATTAAAAAAATTAAAAAAATGTCTCCTTTTAGCGTCTGTGAGGTTAATGGAAGAATCATGTTCTAATGATAAGTTAGTTCCAGGATGGAGTAAAAAGGTACATGAGGTATGGCCTGGCCACTGAGGAGACAGACCAGCCAACGGAGAACCATCACCAGAGCAGTTACATAGCAGCCTGTGCACAAGGACAAGGGACACGGGGGAGGGGGAAAACTATCCGGAGGGCCAGGTACAGCCTCACAGGTCACCTGTGTCAGAAACGAGGAAAGTGGGCCTGTGTCAGGGCAGGGCAGTGGC